>CAUYQV010158488.1:0-12480 GCA_963574575.1 Galagoides demidoff | reverse complement strand
ACCAATGGAAGAATATACCATGCTCATGGCCAGGAAGGATAAATATTGCTACAGTCTCCGTACTCCCCAAAGCAGGCCACAGATTCAACATAATCCCCAGGAAAATGCCAGCATACTTTGAAGAACTTGAAAAAAATAGTTCTTTGTTTCATATGGACAGAAAAAAAAAATAGCAAACACAATTCTAAGAAATAAAAACAAATCTGGAGGCACCATGTTATCAGACTTCAGGTTATACCACAAGTCTATAATGATCTAAACAGCGTGGTATTGGCACAAGAAAAGAGAACCTAGAGGTGAGCACAGCCTCAGATCACCATCTGATCTTCAATAGGCCCAACAAAAGCACACACTGAGGAAAATAGTCCCCATTTAATAAATGGTGCTGGGAGAACGAGGTAGTCACATGCAAAAGACTGAAACTGGACCTGCACCTCTCACCACTTACGAACATTAACTCACAGTGGATAAAAGATTTAAATCTAAGAACTCTAGAAGAACGTGTGGGAAAAAACTCTCCATATCAGCCTGGGGAGAGATACTATGAAGAAGACCCCCTGGGCACCTGCAGCCACAGCAGAAATAAATAAATGGGAGCTGATCACGTGTAAGAGCTTCGGCACAGCTGTGGGCCTGATAAACAAAGCCAACAGGAAGCCTTCAGAATGGGAGAAGATATTTGCATGTTTCAAATCTGACAAAGGACTAATAACCAGAATCTACAGAGAACTCAAGCAAATCAACAAGAAAAGAGCAAAGGACCCAATCAGTCACTGGGCAAGAGACATGAACAGAACTTTCTCCCAAGAAGACAGATGAACGGCCAACAAATACTACATTTTAAAATCAGTAAACAGAAGTCATTCTCGGATGCAAAATAGGAGATGATGAATACTAACCCTGAGGGCAAGCTCAGAAGTTAAACCTAACCCCAACTTTGAGGAAACTTATGAAGGGGTTTAAAAGTACATGGGAGAAAAAGATAATCAGGTGTAGAGCTGGGGGGAACGTGGCAAATACCTCATCTGCCTGAAGAAGCCAGTTGCTATGACATCTTTTATTCTAGCAATTTTGCTTTCAACATTATTCATAATTATTTTATCCCAGTACATGATTCAAACTCAAAGAAAAATCATGGCTATTTATGAATAAAGTATGGTGGCAGTCTGTGCATTAGAAGTGGAATAATAAAAATACAGAGATTTATGGTAGGCTGCTACAAAATACGAAAATGAACCCATGTGTAACAGGAATTGCCTTTGAGAAAGGGGCACAGAAGGTTATCACCCTCTCAGAAGTGGGAATTGCAAGTGGATTATTCTAAAACATTCTGTGATACTTAACCACCTCAGAGACACAGCAGAGTGTGGATGGAGAGGATTCCATAGCAGTATATCAGGATGGAAGTTTGGGACTGAAAAAATTAAAGAGCTGTGTATTTACAGATGCATTGTAGCTCTAGAAAAGAAGGTTGGCAAACTTCTAATGAGAAGAGGAGTTACAAGGCAGCCCCCGTGAATGAGGACTCTCACCTGCGTCTGTAGTAAAAAGAAAAGCCCAGAGGGGATCATCTCTGGAGAGTAACTGCCCTCTACCCATCACTTGTTTCCAAAATGAAACAGACATGGGTTTGGTGGATAATAACAGAGAAAGGAAATTTGCAACAGCTTTGCCTGGGATCTTGTGTTCTACACAAAGTGGATAAAACTGGATAAAACGTAAGATTCAGTCAAGCAATGTTGGGCTTCCCTGAGGACCTTGAGCTGTGTTGGGGGTCAACAAGGGGGACGACACTGGGGAAATAGCACAACTTTACACTGACTTAATGTATGAGGTCTGGGCAGCCTGGAGAGGGCAGTCTGGAGAGGCTACACTGACTCACACACCAGGTGGCAGCTTGAGGGAGTGCAGCAGCCCTCTGAGTCCCCAGAAACCTTTCACTGATCTCTAAGAAAAAGCATTAGTGAAAAGATGCAAAGGTGTCAAAATTCAAAAGTAGGGAAAAAAGAATTCCAAGTCCCCCAGAAAGTTGAGTAGAAGAGTAAGGCTGAGTATGGTATAAATAATTGTCAACAACAGGGCTGGTAACACATTGAGGAAGGGGGAGGGGAAAACAAGTTTCATCTCTGCAGGGCAGACAAACCAGCTCCCCTAACTTAACTGCCCATCAGGAGTCCAGGGGGCTCAGCCAGCCCCCCTGCTGATTCTCTCCCAGGGAGGGGCTTGGTGACGTCCCCTGTCTGGGCACCTCCAGGCTCCTTTTGTCTTTAGTGGTCTTGCTAAGGAGCCTCTGTCCCTGGGATGACAGGTCTGTGTGCTTTACCCTGTATTGATGCTGCCTGTAGAGAGATCAGCCTGTCTCCACAATCCAAGTGTCAGGCTGACCCACTGCCATGGCCTGTCCCCCATCTCAGTCCCCCATGTTCTGTGAGTCTCTGGCCTGAGTGTGCCTCTGTGCTGTAGCAGGTGTGAGTCTCTGGTCTGAGCGTGCCTCTGTGCTGTAGCAGGTGTGAGTCTCTGGTCAGAGCGTGCCTCTGTGCTTCTGCAGGTGGGAGTCTCTGGTCAGAGTGTGCCTCTGTGCTGCAGCAGGTGCCCACACCCAGAGCTCCAGGAGTCCTGTAAACTGGAGGTACACAGCTCTAAGACCATTCTTGCAGAGCTGGTAGAGACCGTGGGACAATAAGGGGCAGGGTAGGGGGGTGAGGCTGGGATGATTGCCTCATGTTGCTGGGATCAGGAAAGGCTTTGAGGGGTTCCACAGAGTTTTTGCAAGTAGATCCAGGTGGTCGATCTTGCTTGCTCCAAAACAAGGAGAGAGAACAATCATGTATGGAGATGATAAGAAGGATTCCCACCTTGGCTGAAGGGGGTTATCCATGTAGTAGAAAAGTTTTAAACATCTTTAAATATAAGAGGAGAGCACAGTGAACCCTCACTGAAAAGAAATGGGAAAGGGCGGCGCCTGTGGCTCAAAGAAGTAGGACCTTGGCCCCATATGCCAGAGGTGGCAGGTTCAAACTCAGCCCTGGCCAAAAAAAAAAGCAGAGCTGGGGAGATTGTCCCATGAGGACGCTGCATCCTTCAGGGCCACAGCAGGGAGGTAGGTGATGAATGGCAGGATCAGTTCCACAGCAAAGGAAGGTTCAAAGCAGCTGGAGGTGAGAAGGAAGTTGCTGGGGTCTGGGCTGGGCAGGGGTCGCTTGGAGAAGGAGGTACGTGTTGATTCCATCCCTGAACTGACTGGTTGCTGACAGAGATCAGCCTTGCCCTGGTTGGTAATAGGGAGATGAGAACCCTTCCTTCCCCGGCCCTCACTGCTCACATGAAGGGCTTTCACTTAGTTCGGGGACCTTGGTGATGCCTCCAGCACTGCTGAGTTTGTGATGCTGTGATCACCCAACCCCATCAGGCAGACAGTACAGCTCTGGGCTCCATTTCTGAAGTCAATGTAACTTTCTGCACCTCACAGGCCATTATTAATAAGGCGAGGAGGCTTCTGTTTGTTCTTCTCTCTCCTGCCCTGGGCTTGTAAAGAGAGCTCCTGGATAGACCACCCGCAGGGTCCAGGGCAAGTCAGGTGCAAAGCAGAATATGGCACCTCCTGATGTCAGCTGTGCGGGGTCCTGGGGAGGGCGATGGCAGGGCCTGAGAGATGGAGGGGCCCCCTGGCAGTTGTTCAAAGGCTTTTTCTGGGGCTGTTTGGCACCCATCATTGTGTGAACACAGGGAGATTTTATTCTGTAAAGCATTCTTCTCTGCTGTCTCACTGTCTGAGAAACTGTACTAATTTTAGCTCAAGCTCATTAAAATTTAATTTCAGAGGCACTGGTTTTGATCTGGGCCTCAATGTCTCAGATTATAGCTCTGTGGCCTCTGTAGGGCAGGTGTCTCCGGGACATCAGTTGACTTTTATGCTCATAGGCAGTGTCCAGATAATATCCAATGAACACTTCTGTTCACAGAGCCCGACCTGCGTCTTCCTTTTCAACTCCAGAATTTCAGGGGCAGGATCCAGAGTGAAAACCCACCCCTGTGTAGCTTCTGCTGACAGGCGATTCCTTCCCCATCCTGGAGGCAGATGGGATCCCAGCCCCCCAGGTCCGCTGAAGATATTCACACAGCCACAGAGAGAGATGACAAGCCAGTTTTGCCAAGATGTTCAGTAGGAAGGGGGAAAAAAATGGAAGAAATCAACATAAACCCAGAATTTCTCCCTTATGAGTGAAGCTGCGAGGCTTTGGGAAAAAATTATTCCCTCCTGTCTGCTCCATGTGGGTTGTTGTAAGCAGCAAATGAGATTCTCTATGTGAAAAGATGTTGTTAACTGCCGAGTGTTTATGTAATTGTGAGAAAAGTGCTATCCGATCATTCCCTGCACAGACCCCGAGCTGCAAGCTAAGTGATTTTTCCCTGGATTTCTGTGCTTCTATCAGTGGGGTCACATTGTGCCCCAATGAGTGCAGCTTCTGGTTAAAATAAATGTGTTACTACCTGCCACGCCAGCCTGCGTTACCACCCAGAGGTAGGTCCTCCCCCAGTCTCCAGTGCCCAGACAGCCTCCTCCCACAGAGCCCTCCCTAATTTCTCCGTAGGGTGCTTCCTCTGAACACGGTGGCCACACAGCTGTCCCTGTTTCCTCCATGCCATCCTTCCTCACTCACCCAGACGGAAAACCTAGCATTAGAAGGTACAGGAGCCTGTCATGAGATTGCCACTTCTGAGCTGTGTAAATTCAATCAAAGCATGAGCCCTCTGACCTCATTTTCTTCATTTTCAAAGAGGACACCACTCCCTGCCCTGTCATCAGGACACCACTCCCTGCCCTGTCCAGCCTTTGCAGGGAATATGCAAAACCCAATGTGTAGACACGCTTGAAAGCACAGTCACAGTACATATAAGGACTATGAGCCCCTTTGTCCTGAAACATCTGCTCGATATCTGAGTATACTTCTAACCTGGGGATCCCTGCCGAGAGTCTCACTAGCACTTTTACAGGATAAAAAATTCGGGCATCGACCAGTTATGGAGATTGCCTGGAGCAACATCTGGCAGGAAGCTAATACCAGGACAGGAGGGGTCTGGAGGTTAGCAGAGGAGCTGGAGAGGAAGGGAATGGGAAGTGGACAGCAGAGCCACAGAGAAACTGGACGGAGTGCTGACCAAGCTCAATGGCCTAACGCACAATCCGGGGTGAGACCTGCCAGCCCCCTCTTAAAGTTTCTGCCCTGGGGGTTCCGGGACAGAAAGGCAGGATTAGGGTGAGCGTGAGGCCCCGAGTTTCTTGTGTGACATTTGCAGAGCATGGAGAACAGCAGCTGAGGCATTCTGTGGAGGTGGGAGGTGAGGACAGGGAGGGTGAGAGGCACCTGGCAGGCCCAGCTCCAGAGAGGGGCAGACAGCAGGTGAGCGTCCAGTGTGCATGGGGACAGGCCTGCCCCTGCCCTCCACCAGCCACCTGTCCGTCCTCCTCCATGCCCTGCTTCTTCCTGGAGCCCTCCTCCTACTGTGAAGGGGCATTTTAGAAGTCTTGGAAATGCTCTTCACGTCCCTTGTATCCAGGGAACACTGCTTTCTACGGGGCCATCCAGGACCACGGACACTTCCATTAAACATCCCAGATTTGTACAAACACAAGTTTTTTCCCTCAAGGTAAAAGGAAGAGATAAGAATTCCTTGTGGCAGATAAGGAATTACATGAAAAGGGTGCTAGAGACCCCCAGTTGTCTTGTGAGTTCAGTATAGCCTTCTGGACAGAGCACCGGATCTTGTGAGTCCAGTCCCTGGGCACTGGTTGGCACTCCGTGACTCTTGTGAGTATGTCTTGTGAGTCCAGTATCATCTCCTGGACAGAGCCTTTGGAGAACCCCGTGGCTCTGAGCCTCGCAGGCCACCCAGCTGAAGTGGGACTGGCTGTATTCCCCTATTCTTTACCCCCATTCCAGGGATGAACATGTGACACAGATGATCTGAGGAAACTCAGCCTCAAGCCTCTTTCTGGAACTATTGGGAAGCTGAAGTTGGTGGCCGGATGCTGTGAGCTGTCAGCGGGGGTCTCTAGAGGCAGCGAGCCAGCACACAGGAGAACAGAGGAGGAGTCAGAGCCTCGAGCTGTGTCAGTGAAACCCAGAGAGCCCATTTCAGCTGGCGGGATCGGGGAGGGCCTCAGAGAGGGGACAGCAACTGAGAGCCCTTTGGCCATGGTATACCTGCCAGGACTTGTGCTTGCAAAAAATTGAAACCAGAACTTTACACTTCAGCAGTAATTATAATTCATCGGGATGGATAGGAACTCTGGAGACTCAGGCATAGGAAACAGATAAGAAGCCTGGAGGTAAGAACAGCCATCAAGAACAGCCCATGTAGAGGAATATTGTCACTGCTGCCATCCCAGGTGGACAGGACAGGCTGAATCTGTGCTATTCCTGCTGCTTACCCCCAGATTCTCAGTGCTGCCCCATATGCCAGGGAGATCTCTGAGTTTCCATCATTCACACAGACTCAAGGATGCGGGCAGGTTTTACCTGGCTGTGGAGGTTGGGGAGAAAGTGTCTGGCCTTCTAGACCTTAGTAGAGAGAGCCAGGCCCTCCCTCCTACCCTCCTCACATAGGATGGATTTGTCAAACATAGGAGCAGAAATGGGGTCTCGGGGGAAAAGGGTTAGTGGGTGAAACAGTCTGAGGCTTGAAAGAGGAGGGAGGGAACAGAAGTCCACAGCATGCTTGGGGGACAGCGTGGAAGGGAAGGATGAGAAGTTGGGGCAGACTCGTGAAGACCCCTCAGGTTCTGTGTTGGAACAGCTGTAGGTGACACAGAAGCCCTTCGTATCTCAAAGAACTCTCCCACTGAGATGGGACTGGGGCCTTGTCACAGGCGTGTGGAGGATGGCGCTGGAGGGAAGAGCACTGCATTTTTCTGCCGGTGACTTGGGAACTCACTGCAGCACCTGGCACAGGGGCCGCCACGAGGGTGGCTGGTGGCAGTTTTGCTTAGAGCCACTCCTCTGAGGTGGTCTGAATCCTGCTGTCATCCAACAGGGGTTAACCAGAGCCACTGGGGGTGCCTGGCCCACAGCCCGTCAGGGGAGCTCCCCAAAGCACTGTGACAGGCAGCCACAGCCCATCAGGGAGTTCCCCACATCCCATTGGGGAGTTCCCCCACAGTACCGTGACTGACAGGCAGCCCACAGCCTTGGCATCTCCTCTCTTCCCTGGGTCAGGTCTGAATTTGTCACCTCGAGGCCCCAAGCCCCGTGTAGCCCCGAGAGCTGCTGGCAGCTGTGGGGGACACCACCTTAGCTGGAGCAGAGTGCTGGCCAGTGCCCAGAGCAAGCCGCTAGGACGCTGCAGTTCTGATTCCTTTAAAACTCAGGTTGAGGGAGGTGTGGCAGGCACCACCAGTGTTTTTGTCTTTCTGGCCTCCAAGCAAACTGGGTAAAGAATTTTTTCTTCCTATTTTTACACTTGTCCTTCAGAAGCACATTGTTGTTTTGTTTTTGTAGAATAGAATTTTACTGGGTCTCTCCGGGGATGGCTCATTCATACCCTTGATCATTTTTTTTTCTATTGGGTGGTTGATTATTTAATCATTTTATTAGGAACTTTGTATTAGGCACATTAATTTTTGTCTACAACACCAATTGCTAACATTTTTTGACTCCGCTTAACGGTGCATTTTTTCTTGTTTCCTCGTCATGCATGAGGCTTCTAAAAAGTGTTCTGTTTCAGTGAGCTTGTCTCTTCTTTTGTCCTTCCTCAGTGCTGTCATGGTTCCGTTTTTTAAATATTTAAGTTATACTCGTATAAACTCCAAACGAACCCAAAATATGTAGATCCAGCTTTATTTCTCTTACTGATTTTTTGCAGAAGTTACTTGATTGTCCTCCTATCACTTGTGGAGTAATCAGCTTTCCTCAGCTGATCAGAGATGCCACCTGCACGACCTCATAATTCTCTGTGTCTGGGTACCTGGTTTGTGGGGCTTTTCTTGGTCATTATACAAATGGAATCATACAGCCTTCTGAGATTTTTACTAAGCAAAATGCATTTGAGACTTATTTATTTTTGCACATGTCAATATTTTGTTCACTTTTTTTTTTTGAGACAGAGTGTCATCCTGTCACCCTGCATAGAGTGCTGTAGTGTCACCATAGCTCAGAACAACCTCAAACTCCTGGGCTCAAGTAATCCTCTTGTCTCAGCCTCCCAAGTAACTAGGACTACAAGTGCCTGTCACCACACCTGGGTAGTGTTTCTATGTTTAGTAGATATGGGGTCTCACTCTTGCTCAGGCTGGTCTTGAACTCCTGAGCTCAGGCAATCCACCTGCCTCGGCCTCCCAGAGTGCTGGGATTACAGGTGTGAGCCACTGCACCTGGCTCCTTTTTATTTCCGAGTCACATCCATAGCGTGGGCATTCCACAGTTTATTTCTGAGTCTTATTCTATACTGTGGGCATTCCATGGTTTATTTATTCATTTAGTAGTTGAAGGACATTTGAATTATTTCTACTTTTTGGCTATTGTAAATAAAGCTGGTGTAAGCATTCACAAAGAGGGTTTTTGTAGGAACATACATTTTTCATTTCCCTTGGGTAAATACCTAGAAGTGGGATTGTTAGATCATAAGGTAAGTCCACATTTAACTTTATAAAAAATTGCCAAAATGTTTTTCCAAAATTAGTGGTAGCAATTTGGATTTCCCCAGCGACATATGAGAGTGACCCTGGGAATCCAAAGCTCTGTAAATACTCAGAAGTAACAGTCAGAGTCCTAGAAGGCTCTCGTGGTCAGCTGGAAGGAATCGATGTTCAGGAGAGAAGAGCTCACATCCAGCCAGGCTCCGCCTCTGCAGTGTGAGGGCTGTCAGCCTGCAGTCCCAATACGTCACACCCTTATTAGCTGTTTCCCAGAAAGTGACAGCATGAGTGAGTCAGCCTGACAGGGAGAACTGGGCCCTCTGGAGAGTCTCAATCTCAGGCTGCTGGTCTAGGATGCAGGAAGGCAGAAACTCTGTTTTCCCTACTGGCAAGCTCATCAGGTCAGCGGTTGGTCTGCACACACCTTTACCCCAGAGATGGCATTGCTGGTGCTCAGCCAGGGACACCTTCTCCCCCTCACAGGCGTCAGAGCCTACTAACCTCATCTGAGATGTCTTTTCTTTTTAAACTTTCTTTTGTTTTTATTTATTTTCTTAGTTGCACAGGTCACATTCCTAACACTTGGTATAACCCTTCCTCTCGACAACCCTTTCCCCACCTACGGAGGGATGAGGCTGGCCCTGCTGAGCGCGGGATAGCAACTTTTCCTCATAAAACCACATCTGAGCACTTTTGCAATTTAAAGACCTATCTAAAAAAATGGGAAATGTCTGTGCTTTGCCCACAAGATAAACAGACTCTGCCTTTCCCAGATGTTGGTTAAATTATTTTCATGGTGCAGGTTTTGGAAACAATTAAACAAAGAGAAAATTGTGGTCACTAAGAAATCGTGGGCAAGCAGCTGAAACTGCCAAGTGGTGGGACTGGGGGGGGGGGTGTTGGGGGGGCAGTGGATGCTACCAGGTCCCAGAATCACTGTCTGTGGCAACAGTGACTCTCCTGCCAGCCTCAAAGTGAAAACACGTGGCCGCTCACTGCCTTTTAAGGTTCCCATTCACTTGGGGACATATGAAAAATCACACCCCCATTTTTTCAGCAAAGCAATTAAAGCTGTTAAGGTTTATCTTTAGCATAAAAAATACTTTTTTTTTTTGCCACCGTAAGAAAAACATCTGTTTAAAAGTTTCAAGCCTCACATCCTAAAGATAAGTTGAGCTCTGAAGTGAGAAAGTTTAAAGGAATGAGGTATAGATACCCACACCTATAAAAGGGAACCAGAAGAGAGTTTTAGCTGGCCCAGAAAGTTCTTACCCAGGACATGTTCATTTCTGCAAGGTTCCAGGAATACTGGGGCATGAACAATATTAAATAGAGGTTGGTGTTGTGGGTGGGTCAGAATCGGGGCATAAGGAGCACAGCTGGGACCAGCACAGCTCACAACAGCTCCGGGTTATAGATGGGAAGCTTCTTGGTCAAAGGATCTTATTATTATTATGCTCAAGCTGCAGTACAGACTCTGAGAGGCTGAGCTGACATGGCACAGCGACCTCGTCTGTGCAGCCTTCCCCACACACCTGCCCTGATTATCTAGTTAGTGTTTCTCTGTGATTCTGAGCATGTTTGTCTCAGGAGACTCTGAGGAGGTCATCACAACAGGTGTGGTGGTATTAATAAAGGTTACTTTGATGATGGGATGTTTTCTCTGATGATTCTCTTACACATTTTGTTAAAGTGACAATCCCCTCTCTGTTGTGTAAACATTTTGCATTGTTAGAATGGAGACTACAGTGATGTTACTTCCTATCAGATAAAGTTTAAAATTTCTAGGTTTGTTTATTCTAAAAACTATTAGAATTATAACTGAGGCAGAACAGTCCTAGAGAGGCTACTCTTGCTGCTCTCAGAATTGTTTGGGTTCTGACAATAAAGCTCCTTGGACTTGATCCCCATCTCTGCATCTCTGCAATGACAGGTGGCCGGACCCTCTTCATCCAGTAACAAAGCCAATTATTGAGACTCAAAAACTGCCCCCACTGTCCCCAAGGTTCCATCTGGTTTACTCGTCTACTGGACAGAAGGGGAAACTGAGGCAAGAGTCTGTGAGGACAAAAGTGGGGGAAATGCTAGAACACCTCCAGGAAGAAGAAGAGGGTGCCAAATTTGCATACCCAAGTCAAGGCAAAACAGACAGTATTTTGCTCCCCAACTTATGCCCAGAGGTTCTGATTTCAGCATCTGCTTTTCTTGTCCCTGAGCAGAGGGTACGGAGAACGATGGCGACCACAGAGACACAGTCTGCCCCAAATGCTATCACTGGATTTTGGGAAGACAATGCCCTGCTTTTAAAAGTCAACATATTTTATTTTTTAGCGCAACAAAGT
Organism: Galagoides demidoff; assembly: GCA_963574575.1. Taxonomy (NCBI): domain Eukaryota; kingdom Metazoa; phylum Chordata; class Mammalia; order Primates; family Galagidae; genus Galagoides; species Galagoides demidoff. The sequence goes on along the minus strand of CAUYQV010158488.1, from coordinate 1,503 downwards.
TTTTTTTAGGTTTGTGGCAAAACTGAGTGGAAATTGCAGATAATCCCCACATAGCCTCTGTCCTGCACCTGCTCAAGCTCTGGCCTATCCCCAGAGGTGATCAGCGGTGAACCTGTTACAAGCCATGAACCTGCACTGGGTGGTAATTCACCAATGTCTGCAACTCACATCAGGGCTCACCTGCTGTGCTCCGCGCACAGGTTTTAACAAGTGCTCCATGCGATACATCTGCCCTCACGGTCAGTCACACAGAACAGTTTCGTGGCTCTAAAACTCCCCTCCGCCCCCCCTACTCCCAGCAACCTCTAATTTTTTTACTGTCTCCACTGCCTTTTTCAGACCGTCAGGGAGCTGGGGTCATTTACGTTTCTGCCATAGATAATGCCTCTTCAAGATGCCATCTTTTAAAATACAAACACACCCCCGAGAGGCAAACACAGTGCGTTTCCCCTGAAACGCTTGTTTAGAGGGAATTCTATTTTTCATTGCTTCTACTAAGCTTGAAGAGATTAAAAATAGAACTATCATTATTTATTATTTGCTTACCTTCATTATTTATTCTTTGGTCCATGGGGAAGGAGGCCAGTCCACCTCACTCACCGCTCCTTACACCTTAGTGTGCTGCCCGGCAGGTGGTAGGGATGAAAGAAATAGCACAGATGGTGATCACTGCAGTCTGTGGAGAGAGGTGGGAGAGTGGGAGGGGCTGTCCTGCAGAAGTACATCCGAGGTGAGTGTGGCTGGGGGGACCAGTTGGTGCAGGCAGCAGGGGCAGGTCAGGAGACTAGAGATAGATGATTACTCTGATCTCTTATAAGTGCCATGCCCGGTACAGTCCTCCTGGTTGGGAGAGGAGGGAGTGTTCCAGGGAACGTCCAAGGCTCTGCCAGCTCCCTCTCCACCTGACCTCCTAGAGCTTTAGCAGAGACACCGGAGTGTGTCCTGGGCTCCAAGAACACCCCAAGTTCACCTCTTTGAATGAGCTCTTGAACTAAGTATTTATCCCAAGTATCCTGGTTAATTTCTCCCTTTTAGACCTATAATTACCCAACAGCCAATCCATCATTTGTTACACTATTCAGCCTAATTGCTGATTGTTGGAGCTTGACTTTTAATCACTTCTAGCAGAATTTGTTCCAACACAGATGGTCGCAAAACAGGTATCTCTCAGCTCCTGCTCTGTCTAACCAGCACCCCTGGACATGTCATCGCCGTGATTGTGTGTCTGTGTGTTCTGTTTGCACTGTGATGGCAGGACCAAGGGGCACGAGCCACTTGTCGTCCCAGGCGGGTGGCCTCACAGACACCCTGGGCAGTGGGCTTCTAGCCTCACTCCACCTCCACGCACAGTGTGACCACGGGGACGTCTTCCTCTCTCTGAGCCCCACTTTTTCTCTGAACATGGGGAGATTTGATGAGATCAGACATAACAGACTCAGTAGTCAGAAACGGTAGCAGGAATGGGAAAAGCAGACAGGAGTGTGTGGGATCACGTGACGATCT
>CAUYQV010158484.1:0-17905 GCA_963574575.1 Galagoides demidoff | reverse complement strand
TCAGCGCTACCTACAACTTTCAGATGAAATGAACTTTACCATTGCTGGAAAGTTTTCTGAGAGAGCTGTATCCCATGTTTCAGAGCTCCTGGCTGGTGGAGGCTGGGAACTACTGTGGGTTTAATGTTGTTATGAGCCAGGCGGCTGAACTGGGTAACAATACAAGTCTGTTGGACATGTCTTCTGGGTTGTCACGTTCAATTTGCACATGACCTCCTGGCCAAAAAATGGGAAAGAAATGGTAGAATGTGGGACTGAAAGCTCATATTATTGCTTTGACAGCTTCACTCATCTAGAAGTAATGCAAAATGCAATTTATATTTATACACTCTGACCTCCTGCACAGAGAGGGAAAGTATCTAATGATGGGCCGAGGTAGTCAAGGAAGAAACAGATCTCAATACAGCTGGAATTTGTCTACATTTTTGCTTTTCAACCATTCAATTACAGTCAAAAGATAAATGAAACACAGACAGTCCACTGGTGAGGTAGTGACACAATTATTTTATAGTGACTGGGTTCTGGCTTTGAGTCTTGGCAAAGGTGGCTGCAACACGCCTTATTTCACTAGAGACAGATAATCTGCCTGCTCCCCCTGGACAAAGGCCCCTCTGCTTGTAGGTGCATCATTATGTCCATCAGAGGGGAAAAAAACACCAGTGAGTCAGTGACACTCTGGATCTGCATTTAGAAATTCTTGAGAGAGGCTGACACGTTAATCCTATTAACCAAGATAAATCAAGTCAGGCCTGGTGGTAACTGGGGCATTATTCACTTTCCAGTGGAAACAGGCAGTGGGCAAAACGCGCCATTTTCTTTTTTGCATCAGGAAATTTACTGGTTTTACATGTCCCTAAATAGCTTCTTTTTGAATAGAACCAATGAACTCACTGTGGTGAATGGACCCTCACACACATCCTGAGTATTTCTGACCAGGGTTTTAAATGAACATCATTTTCAGGAACTATGGCTTCACAGTGTTTACGGGAGCAGCACTCACAGGGGAAAAGGATTCTGGCTTTTCCCAGAGATTAAAGGGGACAGAAATAATCACTTTCATTAAGTCAGTAGCACTTGCACCACTGATGACAAACCACCAAGATATCCACCTCCAGAGCCTTGCTTGAGACCCAGAGATCCACCTTGAGAAGTAAAACAAAAAGAAAAATCAGGAGTTGCAGTAAGCAATGAACTACCAGATTCCTAAATGAATCACCAAAGCACTAGCCTCATTTTCCTACGTTCTTGCTAGTTTGTTTTTCACGTTTCTTCTTTGAGGGACACAAAGCCTCCTCTACACCTTGTTTTTCTGGGTATCAAACTTCTCCCTGCTAGAGTCCACCGGTGCCTTCAGATGCAGAGACAAAAATGCTTTTTATGTTTTTTTAACTGAACAGAATAGACTTCTGTGTGGAGGAATATCAAATAACTGCTACTCTCAAATCCAATCTTTCTACTTTCTTTCTCTTATCACAAGTTTATGACACAACTTTCCCACCAGACTCCCAGCCCCCACGCCCAGAGGAAATCATCTCTAGTGTTCAGCCAGACAAACCAGCTTCTCCTGGTTTCCTTTAGGAAACAGAACGGGGTTTGGGTTGGGAAATTATTGTTTTTAAGGTTTTTACTAGCTCCCTAAAGCAGAAAGAAATGACCAGAGCACATGTGAATTGGAAAGAGAGGCTGTGGGTGAGGAGGCGAGAGGCTGTGAGGGCAAGGGTGTCTCCAAGCCTGGGACAGTGTGCTGACCTCCCAGAAGGAAGGGTGGGCACAGTAGGCTGTCTGTTTCAGTGGCTGAAGAACCGCCCCCTCCTCCCCTGCTCATTTCCTAGGAGTTCCACGGTTGGACTGGGGGGGGGCAGGGGCCAAGGAGGAGACACTCCTTCTCCAAGAGGGGCTGCCCCTCACCTTTAACCAAAGGACAAACTGGGTGTCAGCGCGGCAGCTGGAGGAGCTCTGGCCTGGCTCCCCTTTCCCAGTCCTGTCTCCCCACCTGTTCTCCTGCCCACCTTGTCCCCTCCCTCTCCCTAAATTAGGTGACATCACAGCCATAACTTTCTCTCTACCCGAAATTATGACAGGCAAAAATGCCAGGGAGACTCCCAGCTCCTGTCCACGACTTTAAGGTATTCCAAGTTACTTCTCTGGGGGTGCTCAGGGTAGAAGAAAGGGCGATGGGTGTCTTTCTGAATGCATGATGGTGGCAGGAGAAGGATTTCTCCGGACTGGAACGTCTTAGGAGGATGCGGAGCCAGCCGTGATGCTGAGGGCACTCAACTCTGCTGAGAAGGCCGTGCCCCAAGGCCAGGCGGCCTGCAGGACAGTGACCGGCGATCCCTTTCTCAGGGCGCCTAGCCGGCCCTTGAGCGCTCCCCCACCGGGTGAGATCAGAACGCCATCTGATTGAGCCCTTGCAGTGCCCAGGTCGGACAGAAAATCTGAACAAATCTTCCTGTTTCGATTCCAGGGTTATGGAAGTAATCACAGGATGGGTTTGACTGAGGACATGGTCTGAACCGGTTAAATCACTAGCCTGGTGAAAAGCTCCCGGGACGCTGGCGGAGGTGCCCTCAGCATCATCCTTGCATTTTTTTTTTTTTACCTGGTCCCATGGATGTGTCGCTCTCGGTCAAGCCCTTGTCCAATAACAAAAAGAAAAGTGCAAACAGGCTCCTCTCGTTTTGGGGAACGCGCCTTAGCAGCACGTGTGTATGCAGTCCCGGAGGCCCAGAACTTTCTCTGGATCCTGGCGCAGCTGAGCCCGGGAGTCCGGGAGGAGGTTCCGCCCGGCGAGCTTTCGGGGTGGTAGGTCCCGGCCCCCCGCCCAGCTGGACCTGGTAGGTGGCGGCTCTGGCCGAGAGCTCCCTGGCCAGTCCCGCAGGAGTTAAACTCGGAGGCAGACAAAGGGAGGCCGCCGCCGCCCCTTTTCTCGGCTGTCAGCGGAAAATAGAAGCGCTGCCCTCTGGACTTTAACTCCCGACGGAAAGGGCATTTTATTACAGGTTATGACAAGTTGCAGAGAAACACGGAGAACTCAATAAGGAGGAGAGGCGAGTGGAATAAAGAATGCTCGAGATGTTTGGAAGACAGAGCGAAGATGGCTTCAAATGATAGGTGTTCGCAGGACTGGAGATGGAATCTGCAAGCCGGGCCCAGGGAGGGAGCCGGGCCTCGGCGCCGGGTGCCCCGGCCGCAGCCCCGGGGTCATAAGCCACCGCAGCAGCCCATCGCCCTAGAAAATTACCGCCAGCTCCCTTGCCCAAATTTGCTCAGATTTGCTACTATACATTTTAGACTCTATTCGGGAAATCTACCCGTCCACTCCTCCGGGGTTCTGTTTCTTTCTGGACCTCTATAGAATAGGAATGTATACGCTGTTATCCAAGTCTCGCCTCAAACGCTCTTCACTAGACTTTTTTGGGGGTGAGGGGCTAGTTTGGGTTTTTCTCTGAGTGTCCCTCCTCTCGCCTAATTAAAACAGGAGAAAAATGAAATCACACCAGAGACAGATTTTCTGCCCAATGGCAGATGCTTCTTTGGGGATTTCTGTTAAGTTAGAGCCCCAGTCTGAAGTTCCTCAGGGGCCTGGGGACAGAACTGACTTTGCAGGGTGGGGAACCAGTCCTCCTCTCTGGCGACGTTTCACATGCTTTTTATCACCCATCTAGCTGAAAATAGTTCTGTCTGTGTGCCCAGCCCCGCAAAGCCCTGTCCTGCCCTGAACTCAGAGTGGGGTGAGGAATCCCCAAGTGAACATCAACTTTCACTCCCAAGTAGAAGTGGAGCTTACAATTTAGTTGGGGGGGGGTAGGAGTGGTGGTAAGGGGGTGTGTAGTTATCTGAAAAAAACTGCTGTAGGGAAGGATGTGAATATGAGAGCAACCTTGTATTCCAAAAGGGGTGATGTGTTTCTTTCCATTCCATTCCTATCGCCCAATCTAGAGAAGAACGTGATTAGTAGTTTCGAAAACAAGCCTCTGTACAAAGTTCCTTACCCTGAAGGGTTTGAGCTCAAAGCCAGAAACTAGAAAGTTTTCCTGCCCACAATGCGTAGCAGACTTTGGCAAAGTGTTTACAACTAAACTACAGAGCCTCTTCTTCCCTCACCTTTAAAAAAAATCTATGCAAATAAAATGTGAAAACCTTGTCTAACTCTACCACTGAGGAAGGAAGAGAGCAGATAAATTGGAAATATGCAGCTAAGGCTTATCAGTGTTTCCCATTCGCTGAAGGAGGGAATTTGAAAAATTGCTCAGGCGCTTCCTGCTGGCTTAATTTGTTAAAATGTAACAGCCCCCCAAAGTTTTAAAATAGTGGATTCAGACAGGCTGTTTCTGGGAGTGATAATCTTGGACACACTTTACTCCCTACCCCCACTGTCCAACAGACCAGCCCCACTCAAACTTTGTTTCCCCAGCTCTACCCAATCTTTTACTATGCATTTCTTTCACAACTATTTATTCCTTTCCTGTCAGTCTGCCTGATTTTTATAAACCTTAGTTGTTTGCTGTCCCTCCGGAGCCCTCAGTTACCAGTCCCCCTCCACAACTTATGTCAGACATACAAACAGACCTCCAGCTCCAATTTGTGACAGAAATTGAAGAAGGTTCTGAGCCTGATGAACAAGTTCTTAGTGCCTATTGTGTGCAAAGCAACTTCTGCAAAAATTTATGCTAAAGAGCCATGAAACTCAGTGAGAGAAAAGGCGCCCCTAGAACAGAGACAGCTTTTTATTTTTTTAGCATTGAAGTCATGAAACAAATGGGATAGGAGGTAACCATATTTGTTTTTCTGCTATGATGTGCCACTAGTGACAATTTTGTACCATGAAGATTAAACTGTATTTCCCCAAAGATCGATTTATTTGTGTTATTTTAGTCTTTAAAACTCTTCAGTATTTAATGCAAAAATAGTTGTTCCTTTAATGGCTATCCATTTTCCATGAATCAGAAAAAAGGTTTGCAAAACTCCAGATCCTTTTCCTTGGATAAAACATGGAACAGTTTGAACCCTCGTGATAAAATATCTTCCTTTACAATTTTGCTCTTGAAAAAAGGAGAGAAACTATAACGAAATCACTCTCCTGGCTTCACTGTGTAAATCAGGGTCTTCAAAAATGTGCTGGGGTTAACAAAAGCAACAGGGAAATGCAAACTGGATTGAACGAAATGCACATTTTTACGTTTGGGCAAAATCTTAACAGGTAAGACTCAAGCTTTGTTTCTCCTTTTCTCTCTTTCTCTCTCTGGGATCTGGTTACATACCAATTGATAGTGCCGAATCAAACTAAAATATGTTTAAAACTTCTTTGATTTCACATACTCTTGTCCTATCTACTCATTTTGTCCTTCTCTCTTCCTGGAAAAAGCAAATTGTAGAAAGTAAAAAATCCCAAAAACCAATAAAACAAACCCACACATCTCAAACGTTCTCTGCCACCCTTCCAAAAAGATAGAGAATAGAGAGATTTAAGTTGAGGACATATGAAGCTGTCACCAGTAATGGTGCCAGAAAACACTTATAAAAAGAAGGAAGGTCAACTATAAGAAAGTTAAAATAAGAGCCATTGTCTATAAATGAAGTTGCCCTGGCAACTTTTATATTATGGTAAAAAAAAATATGAACAGAATTGCCACTTGGTAGTGTATAAGAACAGAACGAAGATAGTGGTAAAAAGGGAAGGAGACAGATTTGTTAGGAGGGATAAAATAGGAAAAGTCCCCAGGAATCTTTTTTCTTTTTTTGCACTCCCACCTTTATAAAATCTAGGCAGCTTGGAGAAGGGCTGGAAAGCCTGGTGAGGAAGAGAAAACTCAGGTTTGGGCTGCTCTAGACCCTTAGTAAGAAAAATGGGGACATCTCTTTTTCGGTTTCCCTCCCTTCTGAGGCTGGAAATAAAGCTTGAAATAAGGCTTGAAATAATAAACTCAAGTGGCTGCCCATCAGCCCCGTCCATCTTCTTTAGCAAACTTGACATAGTGGAAGAAATATGACGCGTGAATTATTAAAGAGGAGCTAGTTGACTTTTAACCCTGGTTGCTTTTCTCAGACCCCATTACCTGCAAATTTATCTGGCAACACACTGCAAGAATTACAGGGCGTGCAAGCAAGGAAGAAGAGAGGAGAAAGCGAGCTGGGGGTTTATGAAAATATCAGGGAGAAGCAGGGTGTTTTACCCTACCATTTGCACCACTCAAGAAGATGAGTTATATGTTACAGAAAACAAACCACTTCTCTAAGAAGGAGGTCAGTTTCTGTGTCCAAGCAGAAAGCAGAGATGGAATTCAACACCACCCCTATACCTCTCTGATTCCTGCTCCCTTCAGCCAGAGCTTTGCAGAATTTTAAATTTTTTACTGTTTAATTTAAATTAATTCTTAACTCCATGAACAAGAATCATATAATGGGCTCTTCTCTTCCTCTTTTTTTTTTCCTTTTTGACACAACTCCTGTTTTCATTCAAGTTGCAAACACTTCTCAAAAGAGCAGAAACATTTTCTCTGTGCTCTTAAAGATAGCCCGCAGACCCTTTCTAAATCAGACTATTCCAAAACTTTAGAAAACTTCCAGAGACTATTTAATATGGGAAACTGATAAGACTACAAAAATCAGCAATAACCAGACATTCAGTCAAATGTTTCCTTGTGCTAATTAAGCGTCCATTATCTTGGGAAGTTGAGTAAGTGGGCAGATGTTTTTAGAATAAACTAGGAAGGAAGGTATTGACCCCTTAGGGGTTTCTTCTTTGAAGATGAACAAGAGAAGTACAGTAAATAACAATAATTGGGATTACTTAGTCCTTGGGACATAGATTTGTATATCCTGTTGCCAAGGTGAAGGTAATAATTGAATCTATCCCAAATCTGAGTGATGGCATAGTCAGAAATGACTCCTTCTGACAGAAGAGCCAGGAGGCAAGTGATGGATACTATTGTCCAATCGTGACCCTCCATTAACACCACCTATCAGCATCTGGATCCTGTCACCATTTCCCATCCCAGAGCCAAGAGGGCTGCCTGGCAAGCTCTTTGGGGCTTCGGCTGCAGTTCAACCAGACGTCAACTAAATGGGTAGGGAGGCTGACCTAAACCCTGCTCCCTCTATCTCCACGAGCCTTATTACCCCTCTCCAGGCCCATTGTTTGGTAGGTGCTGGCAATTTGCTTCTTATCTCCTCTGTGTTCATGAGCGCTTTTTATTAATAACAAAGGGAGAAATGGTATTAATATTAATTAACACAATAAAATGAAACAGTTTGGGAATCCACCAAATGAATAATCTCATCGTCTAATTGGAGCTGGAGAGGAAGGGGAGGAGGAGGAGGGAGGGAGGAGAGGGGGAGGGGAGATACAGATGACCTACTGGGTGACAGGCACAGGTTGGAAGGGTGACATTTTATTGTAAGCCTCCCAATGAAAGGAAGAAAAGGAAGGGACCAGTCAATTTAATGCAGGGACCAAGAGTGCAAGAGTGTTGCTAAGAGACAGAGATGCTGGTAAAGTTCTATCAGAAGCACTACTCTGACCTTATGCAAATAGAGGCGGCCAACTCTTTGTGGAACGGCTGAAAATTCCACCCCCTGTGTCACCAATACCTGGCATAGAGCCTTTTATTCAAATGTTCTCTAAAAACACACACAGAGGATGTGACAAAGCATGACACATTTAGTGGCTTTCACGAAAAATACCCACAAAGGGGGGAATAATAATAATAATAGTAATAATTTTTAAAACCCAGGAAAAAAATCAACACCAAATCTTCCTGTGGAAATGTCACCCATCTTTACCTTCTGGCACTGTCATTTTCCTTTAGCTGAAAAGTAACCTAAAGATTCAGAAATCATCCTCTCATTGTGGAAATAGAAGCTTATTAAGACTCCACAGTGCCGCTCAAAATACTGTCATTAATTTACACTGGGAGGCGTGTAAGGAGGAGTGAGCAGGGCATGAGAAAGCCAGTGCTGGCTCCCCTGCCCCCCAACAAAGTAAGTACCATGCTCATCCTTGTATTTTATCTACTCACTCCAGGGCAAGGTTAAGTACAAAAAGCCAGAGGCTAGGAACCAGGTGGCTCTTCCAGGAAGTTGAATGTTCTTACAGCTAAAGTGGGAAAGTCTATACATCTCCACAAGTTGGTGGCACTGGGGCACCCGCCCCAGAAACACTTCAGGTCTACTTCCTACCCAACTAGGAGGTGAACACCTCCTGCACTCTTGCCTAAGGGCTCTTGCAGAGGCAGCCACTCCCCTGGCTGCATCTCTGTGCCACAAGGTGTGTTCTGAGCTGGATTTTGCCCTTGTGGCTCCACTGTTTAAACCTTGAGAGGCAAGGAGAGAAACTGAACCTTACCATTCAGTGTGGCCTGGCCAGGAGCCACAGGGTTTGGCCCATTCTGGGACACTTTGGGCTCTGGCTTTGTCCACAAACACTTCTAAGTGTCCAGACCAAAGTCTCTCTCGTCCTCCTTTCAAAAGGCTAAGTTAACATCTGTTTCCCTGGCTGGGAAGCACATCTCATGGAAAAGAACCCACATTCTCCAGGACAACAATTCTCCCGGGAAAGCCACCTGTTCTTAAGGGCCAATCCTGAAAAGTTAAAGATCACGGAGGGAGAATTAGGCCATCTTCACAGATCTTGGCAGAGTTTGATCCCCTGGGGTCTGCAGCTTTGGGAACTTCTAGGGCCCCCGGCTGGAGGATGGTGGAGGGTTGGGTGGAAGGAGACCAGGAGACCAGCTGGGACCAAGGAAGGGGCTTTTCCACTGCCAGTCACCTGCTGGTCCCCACCCCCATGCCCCTGGAGCCTCCCTCCGCCTGGGACTGGCTGCAGCCACACCTCCAACACAAGCTGTATGCATTTGTTTGTTCCTCATTCTTCTCTCCCAAGGACACCAGGAAAGTGGAAAAATGGAAACATCTGTAAGTGAGGGCAAAACCTGACACACACAACTTTACAAACTCCATTTAGCCGAGAGCTTTTAATCCATTCTATTTCCTCACTCACTTTTGATTTCCATATTGATAAAATACCTACTGCCTCACATCTTTATGGTGATAGCTGCAAATGAACGTATTTAACGGCGGGGGGGGGGGGGGGGGCGGGGGCCGTGTAAGTGTTCAGCGGTGGGTAACTTCCCAGGGCAACTTCTCGCTAGGACCCTCCTCCTCCTCTCTTAATGGTGGGACTTTTCATAATGTGCGCAATACTATTAAAATTTCATATTAGCAGTGTGTATGGTGAACTTTGTAATGGGAAATTCAATAGCTGCTGTAAATATTAATGGAATATGAAATGAAGCCACAGCCTCGACCAGCCCTGACAGTAAAACGGAGTGAGCATGTGGCGGCCCCGGGGCAAGAGAGGCCTTTCCTCTTGTCGCTCTCGCTTTATTACATTAGCGCGGGCCTCCCCGCGCCGGCGTGGGCTCAGAAGCCGAGGCGCCGGGTCACCCATGACAAATGTCCCCGTGTCTCGCCAACAGGCCCCGCCTGGCCCTGCCACTCCATCTGCCCAACAGGCCCCCGGAGAGTGCTTGCGGGTGTCAGTTTCAGGTAAAGAGCTCGTGAAAGCGCCAAGTCTCCAAAAAGGTTACAAGGGTTCCAGCGCCTCCCCAAGTCGCCACAGCTTGGGTCATCGCTGCCGAAGGAGGGGTTGGGGGTGGAGAAAGAGCTTCTCTCGCTTGTGTGAACGAACCCTGAGCGACTCTCTGGGGTTGAAAGAGCTATTTAGGGCGGCCAGATTCCCACTTCCCACCCTCACCTCGATCCCTCCTGCCCACTGCCCACAGTACTGGCCTCAGAATCCTAGGTGTGGCTGAGGAGGGCGCCTGGGAGGGGACAGGATCGAAGGAGCACCAGACTGGGCCTTGGCTCCAGCTGGCACCACCCTCCCCGGTTCCGGCGCTGTGCAGAGTCGCGAACTGCCCCCATGTGTGTCCCCCTGGATGCCAGCCGGACCCGGGGACGCGGACCCTGGGCCCCGGGGCTGCCAGTCCAGCCTGTGCTCTGGCGAGGATCTTCCGGAGACCCGGGAGAGGTTGTGCGTAGACTCCGGCAGGAGCAGCGTTGCTGGGCCTGAGGTCGCCGGATTTGCAGCAGTTCCCGGCTCCCTCCCTCAGCAGCAGAGGAGGGTCAGGGCGGCACCACGCGCTGACAAACGCGGCCGTCAACACCTGCAGCTGCCCGGGCGAGTTATTTCAACAGGCTGGGAAAGATAGCTACAGTTTGAGTGGCAGGCGACGCCTTCCCTCACTCCCAGCATTTATGTCGTACCGACGGCACTTAGGAGAGTTTAGTTTTAGATGGGGCATTCATCGTCACTTGTTAAGAGATGGGGCTGTCAGCTTTTCCCAGGGACTTTCCTCCTCCAGACGTGCCATGCCCTCCCCCCCCACCCCGCGCTTGGCCACTCCCCACCTGATCCTGCCGAAGGAGGGCTCTGTCGCCCGACAGAGGAGAGGAACCCGGGGTTAAACTGCGGCAAGGTGAGCGAGCTGGACTCGCCAGGTGCCAGGGAAGGTTAAAGTCAAAATCAAATAAGAGGTCCCTGCACCCACCTCTTTCATTTTTGCCTGTTTCAAGTGAGGAGAGTAAACGACTTAATCATAGCGAGTTACTTTTCTGAAGCCAGGAGGCACGCAGGCGCTAACATCCCGGCTGCTAACTCAGGGCAGCGGTCATCCTATTTCTCTGTTAAGTCTCCCTCCAAATTTCACCGATGGGAAGTCACAGAATATCTATCTCTCTTGTACCACCAGCTCTATGGGGTCACTTTTCTCTTAAGCTCACTGGGGGCTCCCTCCTTTTAAATTATTTCCTGCCCAGTTATTTTTTTCCCCCAATTAATCCAGAATAGTTTTCTCATCTGTTCCAGACGCACGAAAACTGCAGAGCTGAAATGAACTGAAATAAGAGCGGAATTGAAATGCACCAGGGGTTTCACTGCAGGAATTGTTGCAACAGAATATCCACGTTTTCAAGATCCGCTGAAATGCTTCAGGTGCGGTTTGCATTCTCACCGACCCTCTGGCCAGTTCTGCAATCATGTTTACACCCCCTGGGTAAATAGTTGTGCCTCATTGTCTCTTTGACGTAATAAAATCAGCCCCCTCCCACCCTAATCTTGCACTTCTTCCCTTTGCCCTTTAAAAGAGTTACACTTTCGAAGAAGACTTAAAAAAAAAAAAAAAGGACAAGAAATGGATATAGGTTTTGTAAGTGTTAAATAACTTTCTCAGCGTGTATTAAAGGAAGATTGTATTTTATCAACAGCTGATTGATGCAGCCCTGTGATCCTGTCGGTTTGTCTATGGTATCATATTTATTTAACCTGCTGGGGGACTGTGTTCAGGGGCAGCCTGTTCACGCTGACAAGAGCATGCACATTACACACTACCCCAGGTATTTTGATTGATTGTTCCCACCCTAAAGCCTTTGGTTCATAATTTAGCACAGCAGGTTCTGCATCACAGACTAGGTTAAAAAAATTCCTGTAAGAGATTTCAGTGAACAACTACTGCCAAGAAACCTTTCTACACCTGCAACCCACAAATATTTTAAATGCCTCTGGAGATGGTTTAGTTTGTATAATTAATAATTACAGGGCACGCAACCTTTATTTACCCTAGTTCCCTGAAGTGTGATCAGATTATTCATTTTAAAACTGTGGCTGGAACAACATATCCTTAACTGGGGGGTGGCTTAAGGGCAGGGTGGTGGTGGGAACAATGTCTAGTGTGGGCTTCTCTCTTCTCACTGTCTTTCAACAGCAGCCTTGGGGTGTGGAAGCGGTAGAAAGGCAGACAAAATTGTTCTTTTTCATACACACTTTTCTCAGGTTGCTTTGGGACTTCCTAGATTTATTCTACCCCTGACCCACCACCACCTTCATGGGCTAGGAAAGCTTTTTCTAAACAGGTGACACTGTTTAGTATGCAGAATACAGTTTTATAATACTTGTGTCTTTTCAATAAATAACGTCAATGATCTGGGTACATCTCAGTAGTTCTGAAAGTTGTGACCTGAATGAGCATTATTTAGTGCATAACCAATGACATTACTACCTATGAGATTTCTACAAGGAAGGAACTCCTTCCTTCATATTTTAATATTTTTTTGCTAACATTAACAAAGCACATATATTTATATACTAAGGAATGTGTATGTATTAAATCAATTTTTTTCACTATGATAAAAATGGGACACATTTTTCTGTGTACTTTCTTGAATGACTATTAAGCTGACTAGCAATATATATTTTTTTTGCTTTGTATGTGCGCAAAAGTGAAATTTCAAAAACTGTCCTGATTTCCAGTGATAGAGATGTTGTTTTTTGTGTTTGATGTCTTTACATTTGTCTTTTAGAGACTCTTGAAGCCTGAAAAGGCCATCTTAGCACTTGTAGGTGTCTCCCATTAGACTTTTATTTTTTCATTATAGGTCAGTTGGGAAGGTCATTGCCAAGGTGGTTAATTGCATGTGTATATAATGCTGCACTGGAGGATGGGGATTTATAGCATATAAAAATAGATGTTAAGTGCATAATTGCCCCAACTAAGTCAACACATCTAAAGCAGGGTTTTTTTTTTCTCCTTCAACTCTTAAGTTGGGGTAAATTTTCTAATATACCCAGTGATGGAGATGATGGCAGAGCTGGTTATTAAAACTGTCTTCCTTACTCTCAAATATTATTTATAACACTGTACCTTTTGGCTTGATTGTGTACCTTAAAGTTATGATAAAGATACACACCTCTCATTCCAGTTCATATTTCTTTTCTTGAATGTCTGTTAATTGTGTTGACACTGAAGTGTATCTCTTACTGTCCCATATCTGGTCCTGATAGCATGTTTTCTTTGCTGATAATACCATCTTCAGCAACTCCTGTTATCCCTAGATGTTGCTATTTTTCTTTAGATGATGTTCGGTGACAAAAACAAAGATATTTGCAAAACTCCAGGAGATGTATCTCTCTCTCTGCTGAGAAAACAGCCGTTATCAAAAATAAATACAGACACAATATGCAGAGAGAACGTGAAAGGCTGGTGAGAGAATATTTACTCCTAACTCAATGGTATCCAAGACCAAACAGGTGAAAGAAAAGCCCATTTCTGATTAACAAACTCTACAGATTTTACGCACGTCAACTAAAGATATTTTGAGATACTGTGTGAATCTATTTGTGATCATTTTCCAAAATGTTTTAGAAATCATTGGTTTGCATCAAAAATAAATCTCTATAGTTATCCAGAGTTCTTTAATAGACTACTGTGCACATGACCCATGACAATGAAGAAAATAATTTCACATATTGTCTCCTGAGGTGTCAAATAAATTGAATGAGGTCCTATTTATTTTCAAGGGGACACTTTGACCATATTTAATACATGCTCACACATATATACACATACAAATTAACTTCTTTGAAGTTTGGCCACTTCCTAGCTGTGTGGCTCAGGGCAAGTTCCTTAATTTCTCTGTTTTTCACTTTCCTCAACTAGTGAAATAATTACAGAATTCCCTACTGTAGGGACTACTCTAAAGATTAAGTGACTCAACTCATGTGAAGTTCCTTCCTAAAGTGTGTCTGGTGTGTAATAATTCTACGCATGCACTGTGCATCAGCTATTAAATGTGTGGCTAATATTTTTATTGACGCCAACATTTTTGTTCTGGCCACCTAAAAGAATGTGACCAGACCCCGAAACTTAAACTCTAAATTTGAAGAGGTACTATGGAGACTTTGCTCAAATCTTCAAGTCTGCAGATTTGTTCAAATCCACACTATGCTAGAGATTCACAGAGACGTAAGGCGATCACTGTGTTTCTCCCTGTCTTTCACACACCCTTAATAGCCTCGAGGTAAATGCCAACCTAAAACGGGGGAGGTTGGGGAATTGTGGGAGAACCACCAAAATGTCTGTACACCCAATTACAGGAAAACACCTCCAAAAGCTTCTAAAAGACAAACAGTGAGGTGACATGCTGTTTACAGACACTTTATTTGGTAAGGAAGCCAACATGTCCTTCCTCATCTTTGCATTATGCCGAGTGGCTGAGTTTATCCCAGTGTATTGTACTGTCCTCTGGGTTTTATGATATGAGTTCTGTATGTGCCAGGTACTGTCTTTTATTAGGTTGTCTAAGTTTAAATTTAGTTCTAACAGAAAGAGATGTGTCCGATAATATGTTAGAATGTTGATTTTTTAAAAAATAAGATCTTGATGCAAAAATGAATGGGATGAAATAATCGTTCAGTGTTCGATTTTCTTCCTTACATGTTGACTTTTGAAATTAAGACAAAATCAGTTTCAACTGGGAATGGTATCAGGGTTACCTCTGCCATGAAGTGTCCTTCTTTCTGTTTTTGAGCCGTTCTATTGCCTCTTTAGATAGTAACTTGAGATCAGAGCTGAAGTGAAACCAGAGGGTTTGAAAGGCAGCTGAAAGCACCTTCTCCTTGTCTCCAGGTCAACCTATGTGGATACAGAATGTGACTCGATTTTGTTATAATTAGATCACAGAACCTTAGGAATGAATAGTTTGTGAGTCACCAGCAAACTAGCGCCCAAGCGAGGCTGGACAGGAGCTGGTGTTTTCTGACAAGTGTTCATGTTAACCTCGCCACTTGGAGTCATACCCCTTCTCTCTGCAAATCATCGTCCCACATCCTACCCACATCTTTCCTTTTCAACATGTTCAATGCTGTAAAGCCATCTGTTTCCACTCCATGTGAACACCAAAAATGCGTGAAGTTCTGAGAAACTGGAATTGTGTTTCGATGCCTCCTAAATATTTGCCATTGCTTTATTTGGTATCAAAAACATTAGAGGTTTAGACTCAGCTTCTGTATTAGATATCTTCTTACTTTTTACTTAATTAACTCACCCTTTTAAATGAGAGTAAAGTGGTCTTTAGTGCACTACACATAACATAACATCCATCATGTGTATCACACTTGCTCCCCAGCCTTGAAGTGAGTTTTCTCATATTTGGACTAGTGATTTTTTTCAAAGTTGCCTAAAAGGCACTCCACAAAGACATTTGAACATCCTCAGAAAGAAAAATACACTAGTGTTTGTTGTTTCCTGTATGTGAATCCTGAGATTTAAGAACATATCACGATGCTCCTTTAGCTCAGGTATAAATTCTTTTTGTTTTAAAGCATTGCTGCCTTTCGAGATTTAGCAAATAGTTAAATTCGTTTGCATAGTTCTTTTCCTTTTCTTTAAGTACAGCTCTTGAGTAAGCAGACACTTTAACTTGCTTTCCTCTTAGACAGCTTTTCTTTATTGCTTTTTCATAGCACAGCTATCAAAAATAAGATAATGCCCAAAGATCTGGGACCTAATCAGCTTTGTAGCTGAGTTTAAAGAGGCTAGAGGCTGCTTTAAGGAGGCTCTGGGTGTGCGTGCGGGCCCAGGGCAGTGTTTGCTCTGCCACATTTTGATGGAGAGGGTAATGTGTTTGCTAGATAAGGCGAAAGGGACCAGCCAAAAAAGCAAGGCTCTGTTTGATAAACCCTGACATATTTAGCCATTTTTCACACACATGAAAGGAAGCTTTAAAACTCCAAGGAAAACAGAGGTGTCCATTCAAGCACACTAATGTTTATCAAGACAAAAAAGGTAAATAAAGAGAATTGGCATCTTGTAGTCCATTAAATTAATTAGCTCTAGAGCTTATCATTAAATTGAAAAGCTGGATAAAATACAAGTCTATTTCTTGTTATTTAATGGGAAAGGTAGGTTCTTTACTTCAGTGTACGCTGGAAAAGATGGTTATTTTGTTTTGCTTGTCTTGCCCCCGTGGAAGATTTGATCCTTATATAAAGGAACTCATGAATCAAAGTTGGTTGATCTGCATGGACCACGGATGAGAATTTAATTTGAAATTACTGTTAAAATGCATGATGCCTTCTTTCTAAGTGACTTATAGCCTACAAACAGATTGATAAAGCCAGAATAAAAAATGTGTCACTTGGCATATACTTGTAATTGGAGGTCAGTGTATTCTTTTTTTAAACAAAAATTTTAATTTACTTTTTTTAACATTTAAAATTTAATATACTAAAAGGGTACAAATGTTTTTGTTACATGGATACCTTGTATAATGTTTAAATTGTTTTTTTTTTTTAGCCTCACTATGTAGCCCTTGGTAGAGTGCTATGGTGTCGCAGCTCACAGCAACGTCAAACTCTTCAGCTTAAGCTATCCTCTTGCCTCAGCCTCCCAAGTAGCTGGGACTACAAGTGCCCACTATATCGCCTGGCTTTTTTTTTTTTTTTTTTTTTTTTTTTTGCAGTTTTTGGCCAGGGCTGGGTTTGAACCTACCACATCTGGCATATGAGGCCAGTGCCCTATTCCTTTGAGCCACAGGCACCGCCCATGCCTGGCTATTTTTTTGTTGCAGTTCAGTTATCATTGTTGCTTAGCTGACCTGGGTTGAGTTTGAACCCTCTATCCTCAGTGCATGTGGCTGGCGCCAAAACCACGGGCACTGAGCCTAAATTGGGGCTTTTAATGTACTTGTTACCATTATGATTGTTCATTCCACCCATGAGGTAAGATTTCACCTCTCAGCCACCTCCCACCTTCCCTTCTTAATTTTCAATGCCCTTCACATCTCTTTGTAGAGATTGGTACATTCTAACTGTCCAATCAAAATAAGTTCATAAAGAAAGATTTTTTTTTTTTTTTTGAGACAGAGCCTCAAGTTATCCCCCTGGGTAGAGTGCCATGGCATCACAGCTCATAGCAACCTCCAACTCCTGGGCTCAAGTGAGTCTCTTGCCTCCGCCTCCCAAGTAGCTGGGACCACAGGCGCCCGCCACAACGCCCCACCATTTTTTGGTTGCAGCCATCATTGTTGTTTGGCGGGCCCGGGCTGGGGATTCGAACCCGCCACCTTAGGTGTACGTGGCTGGAGCCTTAGCCGATTGAGCCACAGGCGCTGAGCCAAGAAAGATGTTTTTAATAAAATAGCATTGTAATATAGAATGGCTTACAAATGCTGGGGTGATCGAGTCATTGATTTATAATAATTTTCCTTTTCTAGAAAAAGTAAGGAAAAACTTACTTACAAAACATTACTTACAAAATATGCAGTCTTCTTTCAAAATAACAATTAAAATGATATAAGTATGAAGATAATTTGGGGCTCAATTTCATACTGTGCTAACTTTAAGTTAATGTAGAGGGAAATACTGACTGAAAATCAATATTGTAGTAAAATTTTCTAATGTTTTTCTTAGACAAGATACATTACTGATCTTCTCTCTTTTTCTAAATCAAAAGTACTCAATAAACTGAAGAAATCGCCTCAAATAATTAGTTCATCTATAGAACATTTTAAAATATAATCGCATGAACCTCCAGAAATGTGTTTCTTCTATATATTAATCACTTTAAACTTTTTTTATGTCTCAGTGTTAATAATCTATATGAGTTTAGATTTTTAGATGAATTTAATGTCAACTAGGGATTAATGTGCATTAATTAAATCGACTGTATCTTCTTTAATGAGAAAAAAAGGATTTCGTTTTAATACTGATGTTCTTAATAAAGCTTCTCTCTACTTATCTGTATTTTCTCAACATTAAGAATTATATTATTAGAAGGTGAATTAATTTAATAATGGCAAGGTGGCAAAATATGAAATAAATCAAGTGATTGCAAACTGACTGTTTTTACTGGGGTTGTATTCTCAAAGCACATAACTTTCTAAAAAAGAAATCAACTTGTATTAGCTATTTAAAAGTAAAAGTATGGGCTCAGCACCTGTGGCTCAATCGGCTAAGGCGCCAGCCACGTACACCTAAGGTGGCGGGTTTGAATCCCCAGCCCGGGCCCGCCAAACAACAATGATGGCTGCAACCAAAAAATGGCCGGGCGTTGTGGCGGGTGCCTGT
>CAUYQV010158483.1:0-25152 GCA_963574575.1 Galagoides demidoff | reverse complement strand
AGCTTCCAAGTCATAGTTTTCTGTCACACTTGCTCTCTTTGTCCACGCTTTCTTGATCAGCGTTCAGCTGCTAACTAAGGTCCCAT
This sequence comes from Galagoides demidoff, assembly GCA_963574575.1. Taxonomy (NCBI): domain Eukaryota; kingdom Metazoa; phylum Chordata; class Mammalia; order Primates; family Galagidae; genus Galagoides; species Galagoides demidoff. The sequence continues at coordinate 25,066 of CAUYQV010158483.1, read as the reverse complement.
CTGGATCTGTCCACTTATCCACCACCAGGGGTACTCCAGCCTCCTCCGCACCTGTGGCTCAAAGGAGTAACGCATTGGCCCCATATGCCAGAGGTGGTGGGTTCAAACCCAGCACTGGCCAAAAACTGGAAAAAAAAAAAAAAAGACAAAACAGAACCAGCAATATGCTCAGTCCCCTCACTTTGGTATTGCTATGGGCTGCACACACACAAAACCAGGGCTATCCCCAGAGTCAATGCACCACTGTCATTGACTATTCCTAGAGGAGTCATTGTGCTTCTCACAAAAGAAACTCTTTCAGGCACCAAATGGACTTGGTGCATCCAGCGGAGCTGACCAAAAGATAATAACAGTTGTTGAACACCCTCAAGTCCCACGGGCTCCCCAGGGCTGTGGTTTGCTGGCTGCAATCATCACGATGCAAATCTTATTTCTTGCATCCACAAAGGCCGCATTGTGAAAGGTGCTATTCTTCCTTCCTTAAAACCAACACCTTGCCAGGTATCTATCCTCTCATTCTTCCCCCTCCCCCATGCTTGGTCTTTGTCTTAATCTGTTTGTGCTGCTGTGACAAAATGCTATAGACTGGGGTGGCCTCCAAACAACAGTAATTTATTTCTCACAGTTCTGGAGTTTGGGAAATCCAAGGTCAAGGGGCTGGAAGATTCTACTCTGGTGAGGGCCAATGCCTCCAAGACAGTGGCCCTCTCACTCTAACCTCATGTGCAGGAAGGGGGTCACTTGCTCTCGGGGGGCCTCTTTTATACAGGCATTAATCTTATTTCTAAGGGTTCTGCCTCTGTGGCCTCATCACCGCCCAAGGCCCCACCTCCTAATACTATCACCTTGGAAGTGAGGACTATGAATCTGGGGGCACACCAGTATTCATATCAGAGCAATCTTCTTGGAGATGATTGACCTCCCCTCTGACACATCATACCAGGGCTGTTTTGAAATTGCTGAAGAATCTGAAGGAAAGACCAAAAAAGGAGAATTCCCTGATGCAGCACCAAAACCCTGCACAAGAGTTTGCTGAAAAGGAACAAACCACAGAAGGATGGGGCTGACAGTCTACAGCCCCCTTCACCAGAGCCAGAGAACTCACACCTCATTGTTCTCAACTGTGTGACTCCCCTGTACTGCTGACTCCACAGCAGAGATGGCTGCAGCCCACCACGGGGGTCATGAAGGTAGCTGCTGGGCTTCCTTGGGTTGAACCCATAGGAAAGAAGGAAGCACATGCAACCTTGTCACCAATGCCCCCACCAGCACCGAGGCTGCCCCATGAGCCTGTTCCTTAGAACCGAGAGCCTACGACAAGGAGGAAGGCCCTGCCACTGCCCAACCTTCCTCTTGAAGGCCTAGAAATATTTTTCTACATCACTGATATATTTGCTTTTCCCTCAATTAAATTGCTATAGAAGGGGGTGGGAGTTAAAGCCATTTGAGCCATTTTTATTCAGTTAAATTACACTGGATGGCTCATTTAATGAACTTTAATGAAGCCCAAATGCTCTCTCTAATCAAATCTCAAGTGACGTGACTGGTGCCTTGACCTCAGCTCAGGAGATCGGAGGCGGCTTTTTCTGTGCCACCCTGTGCTGGGCCACACCAGGCTTCCCCAGAGTGTGTTCCTATAATCTGAGCATGTTCCTATGATTACAAAGGATAAATAATCATATAGTTTGTAATACCATGTTACTTAATGCAACGTATCCAAAATATCAGCAATTCAACATGTAACTGGTGTGGAAATAGTAATGAGGCATTTCATATTCTTTTTCGGTACTAAGTCTTTAAATCCAAGTGTATTTCACCCTCACAGGACATCTCAATAGACTGGCCACATTTCAGGTGCTCAGTGGCTATGGGTAGTCAAAGGCCACCACACTGGAAAGCACAGCTCTAGAACGTCTGGAAAGCCCAGGCATTGACGAAAGGCCCCAACAGAAACAGTCAATAGTAGAAAAATATAATTGCAGGTTTTCTTCCCCGAGATGCCAATCTGTCCCAGAATCCAGCAATCACATGGGTTGTTTTAGGGACAGGAAATCACTCCAGTTGTTCCAGAGCACAGTGCACCACCACCGAGGAGGTGCCACCATTCTCTTGGGCTAGAGAAGCTCAGGGAAGGAAGAAAAAGAAAGGCCAGGACTTGCCATGTGTTGGGCTGGTAGAGAAGAACATCAGACTGCTTTTCTGGAAGGCAAAGAACCATTTCTTTTCAGTTTGATTTCCTTAATAGTACCTGGAACCCAGTGAGTGCTCAATAAACAGATAGCAAGTTCACCTGAAGTCCCACAAAACTTGGTTATCGGAAGGGATCTAACTGGACCTGAGTTTCGGCGGGCACTGGAAGGAAAGCCTTCCTCCTGCTAAAACAGAGAGGTGGTGCAGGGACTGCAGAGAGAGAAGGAAGGCCAAGAAACCGAGACAACCCGCACCTAACAGGTGTGGCTTCTGCCCCTTCCACCGCCTTCCCTCACCCACCTGTCCCTGCAAAGTCTCCTCTCCACTGTTGTGAGCTCACACGGCCACTGAGCACTAGGCTGGACTCTGTTGGAGGGGGCAGGTGGGGTAGACCCTCTGTCTTTCACTCTCTCTCTCCCTCACCCCCAACACCACACACAACATCACACATGTGCACTGCACACATTCATACGCACTCACGCACACACACGTGGAGAAAGAACTCTCCTCAGAAGCCCTGAGAAGTTGTGCCTGGCCCTGGCCTTTCACCATATTCGGGTCCTGTGCCCTACAGTCTGAAGAACAGACTGCCGCAGGTCTCAGCTGGTGCTCTACTCCCCACTGTGTCCTCATTAGGGTCTGTCCCCCACCCCGGCCTACTAACCGGAACATGAATGGGTCAGCAGAGCAGGACTAGGGTCTAAGGCCCTGAGCCCAGGTCCCAGAGCCGGCAGTTCTGCCCCATGTCCTCAAGCCAGCACACCCTTCCTGCTCTCAGAAAGACCTCCTCATCTCAGAGCTGACAGGCACACTCAGAGTCTCAGAGGACACAGGAGGGACAGTGTGTGACACCCAGCCCACCTCCCATGGCCTATGCAAGGAGACATGGAGGCCAGAGGGACTCAGCATGAAGACTTCTCCATGTCACCGAGCAAGCCGGTATGGGAGCCCAGACCCAGAGTCCCGGATTCTGGTCACAGGAGAGGGCACTAAGGATCCCACAGGTTAAATAAATCTCCTAAGATAACCCAGCCAGAAGGTAGCAGAAACTGGAAAATGCCCCAGGTCTTCTGATACCCAAACCAGGGCAGCTGAGGGACTCTCTTCCCCTCTTGATCAATCTGGGATGTAGGGGTGACCTCTGATCCTGTGTGTAGCAGGATAACTAAGGTCATGGCTTTTGCCATCACATGGGTCCACATGCCAGTTCTACTTCTGCTGCTTCCATGCCCTGTGACTTGATTACACTTCCTAACCTTTCTGTACCTCAAGTTGCTCATCTCTAATTAGGTAGTTGCTCATACCTGTATAATAATCAGGTATGTCCCTTTGATTTGTGGCAAGGGTTAGCGGGGCATGGACAGCAGGTGGTGGCACAGGGCCTGGACTCGATATGCATGCTCTGTCACTGTTCCTACATGGCATCTCCCCCTTATCTGCCCATCCAAAGCTACAACAGGCCCACATCCATTAAAACAAATACTAGAAGCCTAGGCTATGGCTCCCTTGAATTCAAGCACCATTTAATTCAACAAAATTTCAGGTCACAAAATAATATAAAACTCATTTTAAGGCGACAAGAGGTTAGCAACTCCTCCCCTGGGGATGTGCACAGCCCCCCCACCAGGTGTCTGATAGCCCCACACACCAGGGAAGATATGGCCCATACCCTGAGGCCTGTGGGCCAGCAGTTTGCTCCCATGTCCCCCTGTATCTGGGTCTCTGCCATAGTGCAAGACCACAAAAAGGCCTTAAAATCTGCTGTGTGTCTTCACTCTGTCTGCTTCACACCAGATGTTGAGTGTTATTGACACTATTCCAGAGGATTTTGCTCCTTAGAAGTTTCTTTTCAGATAAATTAACCGAAGACCAATTGCCCTGAAGCATAGAAGCTCTCTCTGGAGCCCCAGTGAGTGCTGCCAGACAGAGACCGGCTGTTCCCGCCAGTGGCGCACCCACCGGGGCCCACCAACCAGCACCACTCATACCCAGGCCCCACCGGGCTGGTGCAGAAGCCAACTCTAGAGAGGCCCCAGCACACAACATGCTGATGTAGCCAAGACAACACATTCATTTTCTACTCAAGAACTGTCATGACAAGAGAAAAACCAAGATGCAGGAAGCCATCCATGGGAAAAATCAAGAACCCTATGCAGTTACTAAGAGCAAAGCAGGCACTGTGGAGGAGGAAGGGAAGCAGAGGTGTGGCTGGGACCACCCCCCAGCTGGGAGAGAGCTACTTCTGCCAGGGCTAGAGGAGGGGGGTAGGAGCATGCAGGGGCAGGAACGCCACCTGCTCTTAAGGTGGAAGTAGTAATTCCTGTAATCACCTTTCAGCTAGGCCAGGCACCTGTCTTCTTTCTAAGATCTCTTTAGACTAAAGGAAAATCAATGGCTCTCTTAAAAATAACAAAACTGTAGGCAGAAAGTTGCTTTGAGCCTTTTCTTAAAGAAATCTGATTAGGCCAATGGTATATCCAACCCTGCCTTTAAGATGAGAGGTGGCATTTCATAGGAGTATGGCATTGGGAGAGTACTCAGGGGAGAGGTTCTGCCACTCACTCACCTACAGGCTTGCAAAGACAGATTGCCAGGCTCCACCCAGCTCCCCAGGAGTTTCTGATTCATTAGGGCCCAGAGGAGAGTTTGCATTTCTAAGCCGCACCCTGGGTGATGTTGATGTTTTTGTTTTGAGAACCACACTCTGAGAACCACTGATCTAATGAAATGCAGTTTTCCTCAAGGATGAGGTAAGTTTGGCTCCAATCAAACGCCTCCTTCCTGCAAAGCTGGACGATCATAAGTATAAGGAAAAAAAAATGAAACAGTCATGTGTCCCAATATAAAGAGATACCCTGTCATGGAGCTCAGGAATTTCTGCATTGGCCCGTGGGAACAAACGTCATTATTAATAACTAGAAAGAGGATTTAGCAATCTCCTTCTGAAATGTGGCAGGGAATCTCCAGTCCCATTTGGGAGGTGCTCCTGGGCAGTCCAAAGCCATCACACATTGCAAATTGACTGAAGCAAGTGAGGACTCTGCTATCCAGGGTGCCTCCTGGATCTCTTTGCAAGGTGAGCCTGTTGGCTCTTCTTTCCTTCCCCCAGAAAAGCCTGCGTGTGGATTCACAAGACACACACACAGACACATGCACACACATGCACACAGACACAAGCACACACACGCACATGCACACATGCACACACATGCACAGGACACACACACAGACACGCACACACATGTGCACACACACAGACACAAGACACATGCACACAGACACAAGCACACACACATGCATATGTACACACAGAGGAGACACACATAGACACATGCACACACGCACGTATACACAGAGACACACATACACGCATATGCACACAGACACACATACATACATACATGCACACAAGCCATTGGCTCAACAGGACTTCTCTGAGTTAGAGCCTGGTTGACCACCTGGAGCCTGTCTTTAGTAAGCCTTGGTGGAGGGGGGCTCCCTCTAGGACAGAGGCCTTTTTGAACCCTATGCCCTGCAAGGAGGAAGATTAGGAACCAGAGCAGGCGAGCATGGCAGTAAGAGGGACTCAGGCTGCCTGAGCGGAGAGCAGAGGACAAAGAGGGACATGGGACCAGAGCACCCAGTCAGGTAAGGGGACCACGGCAGCGGGGGCGGGGTGGAGGTGCTGCTGGGCAGAGAAGGAAGAGAACCTACCTCAGGGGGCCAGAGGCAGAGTCAAGGTTGTGCCTGGGCCTGCTGAGGGGGGCCACACTCCTGGATGCCTGCATGGGGGACCCCCAAGGCCAAAGAATAAGCAAGGAAGCAGAGACATTAGCTCAGAGCCTGAGGTATTGTCTTTGGAGCCTGGCACCAAGCCAGTGGCTGAGTTTAAAGGGTTAGTGGCCCAAGCAGAATAGCAGTGGCCTTGTTGACAGCTGCCTGAGGGCTCTGGTGCCTCCAGCCCTGCCCTCCAACCCAGATCTTGTGGATTTAAGAGCCATGACTAGGCTTTGCCTGCCTCCTATCTAGTGGAGCCTAGGACGGCATGAGAACTCTCCCTTGCCTAGAAGGTCTCTGCTCCCCTAGGGCTGGTTAAGAGACTCGGTCACAGGGATCCCCTGGGGAACAAGGTAGCACATTTGTTTTTAGGGCTCTGTGAATGGGGAACTGACAGGGCAGGAAAAGCTCAGTCTGAGTGTGAGATGGAGAAGCTCATTCTGTCTTTAGCATGCTGTCCAGGGAGCTGCAGAATGCAGTGTGGGGAGCAGTTTACAAAGTGTGGACCCCAGACCAGCAGCATCAGCATCACTGGGACTTAGAATGAAGGTAAATCCTCGGGCCCTCGGACCCTGCCGCAGACCTGGGTGGTGTCCATGCCTCTGGGTGACGCTGGGGATGCTCAAGCGTGAGAACTGTGGTGACAAAGAGGATGGACTTCAGAGCCAGATAGATGGGCCAGACTCTCAGCTCTGAGCCTCCTGAAGAGTGGGACGCTCCCTGAGGAGGTTAACCTCTCTGGGTCTTGGTGTCTTCATTCTCACCGCAGAAGTCATAACAGACTGCTGCCTTGTGGGGCAACTGGAATGATGAAGAAGAAGCCATCTGAGTCAAGTGCCTGGCATGGTCCTGGGCCCACAGCAGGGACACAATATACGGTGGCTGTGGCTACAGGGGTACAGGAGGAGGTAGCAATAACACATATGGTAGCTAATGCACATGGTGGTCATTTGGGCCCAGCTCTCTTTGAGGGTTTTGCCTATTAGAGCTCACTTAAACCTGACAATCGTCGTCATCATCATCATCATCTCTGGCTTACAGAGAGGTGACCACAGAAAGAAAAGGAAACTCACCCTAGGTCAGCACCTGCTGTGTGGGGGAGCCAGGAATTGGACCCCAGCAGTCTGGATGTAGAGTCCATGCTCTTTTCTACCTCCTGGCAGCAGCAAAAGGAGTGTTACTGGGATCTCCATCTCCTATGCTCCCAATAATCCCCATCTGTCACCACCTGTGGGACAGGATACTCCTGCTCTTACGTAGAGTTTGGAAAGCATTCCTCACCCCGGTTCTTGTAGGACTTGCAGACCTGATCTCTGAAAGGAGAACTTGAGTCAAATATCCCACCACCTTCCCTGGACTAACGCAGGACCGTGTGTGATCGCTGGAGGGATGGAGATCCATCTGCAGCACAGAGAAGCCCACAGGGAAAGGCACAGGGAACCGTCAACCTACATGTTCCTCCTTTGGCTGCAGACCAGACTCACAGCAGGAAATGGTCTTGCAAAACTTTACACAGTAACATGCCAAGACTGCCACATCCTGGAGCCCCTCTCCAAAAAAAGGGTGTAGGCAGGAGGTCCCAGCTGAACAAAGACAGAGTCTAGCAGAGGGTGGCCTTTTGGTGTGACCACTTCATGCTGGGAGGCTGAGCATATTCAGGGACTGGAAGGGATTCATCCGTGAGCATTGTCATCCTAGTTCTGCTGGCCCCTCACGCTGCTGCAAACATCAGCGTGAATGCAAGTGAGATGGAGACCAAGAAAGACAGACTCCAGCTCTAGATTTAAAATGCTCATTCCCAGAATGAATCAGTAGGGCCCAGAACTGAGAATTCCAAGTGAGGCCCAGTCACAACCACCCTAGTCTCCTCTCCCTGAGGCTTGGGAGCACCAGCACCACACAGACAAGGATAAAAGCTTCCAGGAGGCACCATCCTTGCTCATCCACTTTCTAGCTATGTAATTCTTGGATGGTTCACCACGCTGAGCCTCATTCACTGCTCCGCTCTGAAAGGGGAGCAAAATCTCTCCCACACTGGGTGGTGAGAATCAAATGAAACCTCACATACAGATGCCCCACACAGAGCCTGTCACATGGCGGGACTCGGGGCAAGGGACTAATATCACCAGGAAGGACTCCCAAAGATAAAAGCTGATGAGATGTCACCTCCAGAGCCAACTGTGAATGAAAGGGGTACCAGCCAGAGGGAAGGGAGGGGAGAAGGGGGCCCACGCTCTAGCTTTCAAATCCTTGAAAGAAAACAGGAGCATGAAGGGAACCATCGCCGCAGGAGCCACAAAACAAGAAAACCTGCACCAGACAACGCACTCAGCAGCCGCTGCTAAATGGTTTCCAATTAATTAACTGATTACATGATAGAACAGAAGGGGATTGGAAAGAGCGCTGTTGACCTTTAAGAATAATTAATATCATCAGGATAGCAAACTCATCCAAGTAAAATAACGAGGAACATTTTAACATTACATTCCAAAGCTCTGGATGGGGAGGCAGATGGCCCTCATCGAAGCAACCCAGCTTCCTCCTCCTTCCCCAGCTTCCTGTCTCTTTTTCCCAGCACCTCCCACCCAGTCTCTCCCTCCCCATCCTGAGACTTCCAGGGAGGTCAGGGAGACCACAGACCTCCCACCTGTGCATAGGGGCAGCTGCTGCCTTGGCCTGGCTCTGTGGCCACTCTGTGTGCCCAGGCAACAAGGGCAGCAAAAGCGTAAGAGGCACCCACTCCACCAAGTGGGAGAGGGAACCTGAAAGGGGCATGTCAAGGGCCCCTCCACAGTCTACTTGGTATCCAGAAGGCTGTCTCCCTACTTCCCACCTCCTCCTAGGCACCAGCGTCAGCATCTAGAAAGGACACCTTCTCACTCTGAAATTCCCCCTTCACAACCCTGATGGATGAGATGATACTATATCCAATAGCAAGTGGTCCATATTATCTGTGAGGTCAAGGGCTCATCTGCCTTAGTCACAACTGTACTCCCAGCATCCAACAACCAGGGGCTGTTGGGTTGATCTAGAATGAGACCTTTGCCCTGGACAGCCTTCCTCAACTGGAATGCCTGCCCAACTCTTAATCATCTCTGACCGGCTGATACATCCCTCCTCTGGGAAGCTTTACTTGCCCACCACCCCCACAATACTAGTTCTCCCCGCTCCCATGCTCCAAGACCGGTTCATCTATTCTTGAGTTGAGCCTTGGTCACAGTGTCAAATAGTTCACTCTCAAAAGTCTAAGTTCCTCTTGGCCAGAGGGCATCCTAAGAGTAAAAACACAGCTTTTCTCTCTCTGGTTGTAACTCTGATGCCTAGCAAAATAGCTGGTACTTACTAGGTGTTCAGTTAATGTTTGTTGAATAAGATCAAGCATAAATGTGAATAATCGGGCTAAAAGGAAGCAGAAGCTTCACTCTTCTTTAGGTAGTTCCAAAGATACAAGATTGATTCATTCAATTAAGTCCTGAAGACAGGTCACCACACATCCTGGTTTGCTCAGACAGTCCCAGTTCACATCCGTTGTCCTGGAATCCCATCTGTTTAGTTCCCCTGTCACTCTCCAAAGTTCCCAGGTTAGACAATATAATACATGACAACCTATTTATTGAATTCCTACTATGTACCATGCATTTTTCTAGGTGTCATTTTATATCAATGAACAAAAGAGATAACAAATTCTCTAAACAAAGCAAGCTTTAGTGGCATCCTGCTTTCCTTATATGGAAAGGCAATCTCCACTCACCCAATCACTTGGCACACATTGATTCCATATCCAAACCATGCTGTGAAATGCTAGGCACTGGGTGCTCTGGGTGAACAAGACAGAATCCTTCATAGAATTCTCTTTATTTACTATGTTCCCAGAGGAATCCAGGAAGCTATCTTATCTGAAAAGGATTGCTTATGGCTCAGCATTTGAAATTTCCCTTCTGGCTCAGAATTTGAATTTTCCCCATGGTCTTGACCCCTTGCTGGCCCCAGAGGGTGCTGGCTGCAGCTAGCCTGACCACAGCCCCCATTTCCCCACATGTCAGCTGACCCAGGACAGGTACCCTTGCCCTAAATGCCTTGAGTTACTTCTAACCCCTAGAAAGGAAAGGTCACAAGGTATTTGCAAGAAAGGCCAACTGCAAACACAAGAGCCCCCAGAGAACACTGCCCAGATGCTGTGACTCCAGGGACATCCAGCCCACTTCTGATCTCACTCCTTACCCCAGGACCTCACCTGTCTCCACCAGGGTTCTTTCATTCCAGCTTATTCTCAGTCGCTTCAGAGTTCACCACCTGACAGCTATCCTTACTTCCAGAGCCCACATGACTTTGTGGCCACTAAATTTCTCCCTATCATCCTTCTCTCTCCTCCTCAGTTTCAGAAGCCTCTTTTTTACCTTTCAGTAATAGCTGTGTGTCCTCTCCTCTGAGCTGCAACCATAGAAAAGGGCCACAGCCCACCCATCCTGCCTATCTCCATCTCCATCTCACTTCCAGTGTCAGCTGAAAACATCTCTTTTCTCCTTTTAATTACACTTCTCTGCTCCTTCTCTGTTACTGACCTCATGACTCAGGGCTTTATTTTATTCAGCAAACAATGTCATTACACCACTGTTTCTGTAATTTATACCATGCATAGTCTTTTAGCCTCTGTTACCCAATTGTACAAAATGTTTGAGAACATCATCATCCCTTTCTCTTCCCCAAAGCCTCTCTCCTGCAGAGACCTCGCAGTGTCCATCCAGACTTACCCAAGGAAAAGACAAGAACTCTCACGGCCTTGAATATATGGAACTTAGAGCCAACCTCCATCCCACCAGGCTCCATGAAGATTCTCAGGTGCTGTGTAAGGAGTGGATATAAATGTACTGGGGAGGGCACCAAGACAAGGCACTGGAATTGAGACTCGGAGTAACAAGACAGAGGAGAGGATTTAAAGGACACAGGATGCATGTGCCTATAGTTCCTTGCACAAAACAGAAGGAATAATTTGCACCTTCATCACGATTGTTATTAAATAAAAGCACATAGGCAGGTTTCACTGAATGGTTTGGTCTTCACACATCTTGCATCGAACAGGGGGCCAAACTCAACTAATTCTTCCTTATCCTAATACTATGGGGACTGACCTCAACTTGATTTAAAACCTTAAGATTCAAATATAAGAGCAAACAAATAAATGCTAATCATCGTCTCTCTGCTATGAGAAATTTTCTATAATCATTAATAATAATCATGAGAGTAAACTGAAGTAAACTGGGAAACAGATATAATTTTCTGAGAAATCCAAATAACAGGTAATGTTTATTGAGGGCCTGTTAGGAGCTAATCACTACATGCCTTAAAGATGTTAGTAGCTCAAATCTTCCCAATGAAGTCTGATGGTCCGCATTATTATGATGATTTGTTTTCATTTGACAGATAAAGAATGCAAGGCTTAGAGGTTAGGCAGCTAGTTCAAGGTCATCCAGCTGGTAATGTTGAAATAGGGCTTGAGTTGGGAGGGGTGTGGTGGCTCTCACCTATAATCCTAGCACTCTGGGAGGCTGAGGCAGGTGGATCTCTTGAGCTCAGGAGTTCGAGACCAGCCTGAGCAAGAGCAAGACCCCTCCCCAACTCTACTAAAAATAGAAAAATTAGCTAGGTGTCGTGGTGGGTGTTTGTAGGCCAGTTACTCAGGAGACTGAGGCAGGAAGATCACTGCAGCCAGTAGTTTGAGGCTAGGCTGACACCACAGCATTCTAGCCAGGGCCACAGAGTGAGACCATTTCAGATTTAAAAAAAAAATAGGATCAGAGTCCATGTGCCTAATTCCAAAATCCAGGCCCTTAGCCTGTCACTAAAGTGTGTCCCTAAATGTGCATGTGGTATGAGTGCATGTACACACAAATGTGCACAGAAGCCAGAGATGTCTTGATCTCCAGTTGGGGAATTTGTTCTGCAGGTGAAAACCTTTCAAGAATGATGGAAACACACCATCAAGGGGACAAACTCAGCCAGCTCTGCAGTGCTTCTTCCACATGTGGCCTCTCTGTCTGTCCCTGTGAGAAGGCACATGACAAACCCACTTGCTCCACACCTCATTCAACAGAAACAGAAGAGGCCTGACCAGGAGCCCTGAGAGAAAGAGGCCCATTGCTGCTCAGTATTGTTTGGATCCTCACAGCCCTAGATAACCCTTCAGTCCAGGGTAATCAAAGTCACAATCCCTCTCCACTCTGGACTGGGCCTGGAGAAGACAGGAGTGGAAGGGACACTCCCTCTTTGGCTTACATCTAGGTCTGGATCCCACCAGCAAAGCTGGCAAACAGAGAGCAGGCCACCTGCTTAGCCCGTGCCAAGGCAATGGCACTTGCTTACAGATACAAGTCAGCCCACCAGCAGCTGTGATGATCTCAGAGGGGAGACAAGGGGGAGTCTGGGTCCTGCGAGCCTCTCTCTGGGGAGCTGTTCACAGCTCACTGTGCCCCAGAGGAAAGGGAGGGCTCCCTGGGCTCTGGCCTTGGTGCTGAATCCCCAGATGGCGGAGAGCTAGGTGAACAAAAATAGTAGTAGTGAATATTAGTTTCCCTTCCAAGAAGAAGTAATTTTTCAATATTCCTATGGGAATGTTGAGATCCTGACCATCCTCAGGGAAGTGACCTGGCCTCTGCCCTAGTTACGACAGAAAAAAACGTGAGTTTTAGACCAGATATTTATGAATATGAAGTCATATCTTCACTAGCTGTGTGAATCTGGACAAGTTAGATAAACTCTCTGAGCACCAGAGTCCTCACATGTAAAACAGAAAGATTACCAGCTATTAGAACGGTATTGCTATTAGGAGAGCACCTAACACAGAGCAATTACACAATAAATATTTCTTCTTTCTCTTTTTCTCTCAGCTTTGTTTTCTGCTTGCTTGTGAGTATATACACAAGCATACAATCCATGAGTTCTCTCCCTCTTCCTATATAGCCTTGCAAAAAATCATTCAAAGACAAATTTAAGACCCATATCCTTTTGTAATCCTATGGCCAGCACAGGGAAACATTCCCAAGGAACCTGTTCCCTGAATTTAACAAGGCCCATCAATGTATTAGCCATACAATCACCTAAGATAGATTCTGATCCTAACAATCCTTCAGTGTTTTCAAACTACTTTCAAGTTAGTTTTTGGTGCAGACCTACTACCATTAATGTCACCAGGAAAGCCAATTTTGCTATGTGTTTTCTATGTCACAGGAAAAGACACTAAAAGCAAGAGCAAAGTTGTAACTGACCTATGGTGAGTCTTGAAGCAGCATTATGACTCTGAGGTCCAGAAAATAGGTAAGACTCCTCCCAGAGGGTGGCATTGGCTTGGAAAGAGCCCACTCAGTAGAAAAGACATACAGATTAGAATCTGATACCTGGGTCCCAGTTATTACTTCATTACTTTTAGCTGCATGGCCTTAGGCAAGATTCACTCTCCGATTCCTCACCAATAAAAGGACGAGAGTAGTTGCTATTTTGTCTTCCTGTGGTGTAATAAATGAGATGGTACTTTTGAGATGTGGTTTACCAGGCACTAAAGCCAGGTTGGTGACAAGAGCTTACTACTCAGGATGGCCATGGGAGGGAGCATTTCAGTGGGACCCTCAGAACAACACACCTCACAGGATGACTGACCACCTACTCTAAGTGCCCCTGCCGGCCCTGAGCAGATGCCTACGTTCATTTCATCAGTGCTTAGCCAGGCTCAGCAGGTTCCGGGCATGTTCTAGGCACAATCGATGAAAATGTGAGTCCAAAAAAATGGAAATAAGAAACTCCATGAATTTCTGTATGAGGTATGATCTAAAGCTACTGAAAAGGAAAGACCTAATATCTGTTAAGAAACTTGCTATGTGCCAAGATTTCAAATGCATTTTCTCTTCCAAGTCTGGAAACAAGACTATGAGAAAGATGATTTGATTACCAGAGTAAAGACTCAGCTCAAAGAGATGAGATGCCTTGACCAAGGTCTCACAGCTAGTCAGAGCCCAGCTCTGACAGACCCTAATACTTGCATCCTCAAATACAACATCATGCCACCTCTTGCATCTTAACCAAACACAGGAGGCAGGAGCAGGACAAAAATACCCTATTGCAGTGACTTTTATTAGAAATCACTCTAATAAATGCCATTGGTGACCTTTGGGAAGTCCAGCCTGGGCTGTCAGGTCTGCCTGTCCATGGCCAGTGAGGTTCCCCAGAGGTTGCTGAGGGCCAAGAAAAGGTCTGTACCCAGGAAGGAGAAAAAAATGGATGAGGAAGGGAGAAGAAGGAAGACAGAAAGCTGCTGGCGACAGGGCTGGGGAATGCAATTATTAATATTCTAAATGGAGTTCTGACTGCTTAAGCTTTATTTAAGAACATGCCTGACTGTATAATTACAAGGGCTTAATTTGTTTTCTTTTCCACACAATAAATAGGGAGCACACGGTTGCTCTTTGCAAACACCGCCCTCACTGGCATCAGCAGAGGCTCCTGAGCTGCAGACAGACAGCTGGCATGTAGAGGGGCAGCCCCACTGCCCCCTGGGGCACAGCTGGACTGGCCAGATGTAGGCAAGGACAAGAGAACCTCCCTGCTGGAACCTTCCCCTGCCTGAAAGATGCCTCACCTACCTTAGCTAAATACTCCTGGAGAACCCTCACTCTTCATCACACTGTATAGGAACTATCTCTGCACTTGGTCTCCTCTCCCACCCCAAACTACCCCCACTGAAATCAAAGAATGCAACCTAATCCACCTCCGCATCTTGGCCTGAAGCAGAGAGGACATCAACAAATGTTCCTGGAGAGAATGAATGCATTCATGGCTCAGGAAAGCACCACATAACCCCCACGGCCACTGTGAGTGGACTTTGTGGGGACTCTGGAATACAAAACATCTACAGTTAAATGCCAGGACCCAGGGAGCTGGGACGATGACTGTCTGAGGCAAGGTTGACGTCCTTTACATCCACAACATTCTTTATAACATCTTTTTCACTCGATCTTCAAATGGAGACAGAGTTGCATTTTCTTAATCTCCATTTTCAACCAAACCCAAGGGGATAAAGCACATTGGTGAAGTTTTCCCTGTGTCCAATGGTTTGGTGAGATCCCCTCACCACATCTCATGGCTGCATCCCCAAGAAGCAGGCAAGGAGAACCCAACATTGTCCCCCAGAGAGTTGATCACTGGACACAACATCCCCTGAACGTCCTGTCAGGTGCTCAGCTTCTGTGTCTGTCAAAGTCTTTCTCAGCATTATAGTCACAACGACCCTGTGGGGGGGGGGGGTGTAGCAACAGGATTGGGCCCCTTTATAGACTAGGAAGCCGGTGTAGACAGCAGGAGGTCACCTGTAGAGAACAGATTTACGCTGTCTCTACATCCACATAACAACATGCTGACCATCACCAGAATGTGAGAAACAGAAGAAGGACCAGGCCACCACACCCTCAGGCCTTGGGCCCAACACAGGGCCTGAGGACTCCTGGGCCCTCATCACTCTGCCAAGTCAGACAAGCTGAGATGATCCTCTCCAACCCCAAGCCCCGGTAACTCCAAGGGTTAGCAAAGGCCTGCACTCAAGCAAGATAGATGCAGCCCCATCCATCCAAGTCCACAGGCTCACAGAGAGAAGCAGATGGCCCCAGAAATGTGCCTTACCCTATAGGCCCTCTAGAGAATTTGACCCTTCTGCCTGCACAGATTGGCCCTCACCAGATGCAGATAGGAAGGGAGTCATCCTGGGTGGAGGCTCCACAATCACGGAAAAAGCCAAAGACTTCACCAAGTTAAAGAAATGCAGATGTAACTCTGGGATGGAGAGATGGCCGGAACCATGCAGGAACATCTGTCCGAGAAGAGGAGTGGACCAGGGCTGAAGTGGGCAGCTCTGGGCACTTTGGAATCAGCAAGCCACAATCTAAATCTGGCTCTCATATCTCCCCACTCTCTCTCTTCCAGGTTCAGGCCTGGGTCCAGGTCACTGAACCCCTTATTTTGTGTCACTCCCCTCATTAAGGTTAATGACAATACACTCACAGAGCTCCCTTCCTGGTAATAGCAACCCACCAACTTCTCTTAGGAGCCCGCCAGGGTGCATGTGTGCTCAGCTTGCCTCTGAAGGCCTGGAGGCTTCCGCGGGGTTCCAGCCAGCTCCCTAACCCAGCTCTCTAACACCCCTGCCCCTTGAGCATCTGGTATCCTCACATACAGGCTCAGAATCCCAAAGAAGTCTCAAATCCAGGAGCTTAGCGTTTGAGCTTCAGAATGCCTTTAACAAGAACTAAACTTAGAAAATAGCTTTCAGGATGCAGGACACGCCATTTACTGAGCACCTAGTCTGTGCAGCCACCGAGGCGGGTGCTTTATGTCACCCTTGTAAGGCCACATACACACACACACACACACACACACACACAGAGCCCTGGGAGATGGGGATCGCAGCCCTATGTACTAGGAAGGACACAGAGACTCAATTCCTGGGCCAAAAATACAAAGTGAAAGAATTGGCAAAGTGCAATTAGGTTCATAGCTAGTTTGCCCACCTCCAAAGCACGTGTTATTTCCAATTGTTTATTCGCTCCCTCCCTCCTTCGGTCATTCATTCATTCTTCCCACTCACATTTAACATTGAGGAAACCTGATGTAGTAAGACCCAAGCTCTGCCCCAGTGGAATATGCACATCACTTCCACACTTGCATTTCAGGTCTCACCTGGACTCCTCAGATGGGTTTCAAGGTGTACCTGCAGCCAAGGATGAAGTCATCCAGGGGGAGTACACGACTTATCCACTCGGGGAGACCCAACGCCCTTAAACCCAGGACAATCCCAATAGTTGGATGCCCTAGAAGACCACCTGGAAAGAGTGCAGGGCTCTCAGGACCAAGGCAAGAGACAAGGGGATGAACCCAGGACTAAAAGAGACTTTCAAAGATCCATCAAGAAGAAATGAGAGAGAGAGATGCAAGACTGCTAGCCTGTTAAAGAATGGAGAGGAACAGAAATTAATGATGACTCCAAAATAGCCAAGAGACTAAACTCATTTTCTAATTCTGTCCTTAACAAGAAAAATGGAAAAAAAGAGAAGTGAACAAATGGGAAGTAATGAAGCCTTAGGGAATCGAGGGGAGAAAGAAAAGAAAATCTATTGAGAATAATCAAAGACGGAAAATATGAGCACATCGTAATCCCCCAAGGCTAGGAGTCGTTCGGCCCAGAGGCCAGAATGTTTACTCAGCATTAGACTTGAGTTTTTAAAGGCAAACGCTGACAAGGTTATAAGAAAACTCTTAAAGTTCAGTCCAAGGGATTCTAAAGAACTGAGATACCTGAAATCAGGAAGAACACAGTCTCCAAGGTGAATTTAGGGTCTTTAACTGTGAGAATTGCAAAATAAATCTCACATACAGGCAGTGGCCCAGCAAGTGTGGCAGCTGGCCACACTGCCAGGGTCACGTTGGGTCTGCCCTAGGTGGATCAGAACACCGTCCACAAAACAAAGCAAACAGAAAGAAATGATCAGGGAGGACACGGGTAATCTTAGAACCGCAGGGACTTGGGAGGAGAAACTCAAGTGGGTAAGAGAAAGCAAATTCGATTTAGGAAGTTTGCCACCTGCCTCGCTAGGGAACATAGAGTAATTCCTTCACGGGGCCCCTGGAGAGGCAGTCCCCCAGGAGACAAATGCTACCAGTGGACTGTGAATTTGCTTTCTTTAGAAGTAGCATATAAAGGAGTGGAAGCTAAGAAATTCCAGCTGAAAGTCCAGGCTTGGTGAATTCTGTGGTACAAGACACAGTTTGGGTTCAATAAGAGCACAAAGGATCCATTTAAAACAGGATTAAAAAGTCTCTGCGTCAGTGTGTCATCAGATGTGACAGGGGCTGGGATGAGGAAAGAATGCAGAGACCTGGGCACATCTACAGAAATAACAGGGTTTGGCTGGACTAGGAGGTGTTAGATGTTGCAGTCACGTACATAGACACAAAATCCTGGGACGTCAGAGCAGAGCCTTAGTTTGTCTAACCTGGCTTGCATCCCCTGTTTCCCACCTCCCATGCCCAGGTCTGGTAATGAACTGTGCCACCTATGGTCATGATCCTGCCTAAGACCGGGTGCAAAGACAGCAGGGCTGGTGTAAAGAAGGCAGCCGGGAGGGGGTTGAGGTCAGCTGCTCCTGTGCCTGCTGGATCTTTAGACTAGGCCCCCTTCTCTTTGCTGATCACCCACTCTGTATGATCATCTGCCAGTGGCCCTCCTGAGTGCCAGCCAGTAGGCTAAGGGCCAATGCCCGCTAGCCTAGACCCTGCTGGCAACCAGGTGCAAAGCAGGACTTGGTTTCAGGCACCCTCTTAGTGGTCTCCCATGATCCTCCCCTGCAGAGCCCCCCACTCTGAGGAGAGCTGCTCTGAAGCTTAGTGCCTTCCCCTCCTCCCCCACTAGTTTCCTGAGAATGGACAACAGCCCCGGCTAGCCTGAGTTGCCACAGCCAACAGATGTGGAGTGGAGTGACCAAAGGACAGGCTGTGGGCTCCAGAGGAGGCAACCTGCTTGGCTCCTGGCTCTGTGTAACTTATTTTTCATCTATAAAATGAGGACAATTGTGTCCACTTGCTATTATAAGCATAAAATAACATTTAAAAAGTGCATAGATGAATGCCAGGCATATAGTAAGTGTGCCATTTGTGTTATGTCCCTGGAATTCACTGCATTAGAATGCCTGCCCCCACAAGAAGGTGGCATGGGGAGTGAAATGGTGTGGGTAAAGCAAAATAAATTGACAACAGCTTTCCTCTGGCCCAGGCCCTCGGTGGCCCCAGCTGAGTTCCAGCTGCAACCTTTCTTCCAAGAAGAATTTCCCAAAATGCTGTGAGGTCAGGACTGGGCCATTTATACCACTGCCTGATTTTAAAGATGTGGCAACGAATTAAACAGGGTTAAGTAGTGTATCCAAGGTCACAGCACAATGCAGACAAAAAGCCATGTACAAGGTATGGTCACCCAGCACTGCTGCAGCCAGACAGCACCTCTGACAACTGACAGCCATCCACATGAGCCACTCCCCACACTCATGGGGGACCAGAGTCCAGCATCTTCTCCTCTGCTGGCCACCACCCAGACACACCACCACGCGTATCCTGACACCTTAGATCCATGTACACCCTACTCCATCGACAGCTGATTCCATTTTCCTTGGCAAGTTTTTCAGTTTACCTTCTGGCCAGACTGGATGGCCTGGGACTATGAACAGGTGTCTAAACAGCTGGAGAAGAAAGTCCAGGGAGGAAATGGTCATACCCATCTCATGGAGAGTGGCAGCCCTGTGCCATAAGCAGAGCATCCACCAACCCACACACACCCTTCTCCCAAGTCCAACCCAACTGTCACCTGCTCCACAAGGCTTCCCAGTCACTCCCACCACCTCTCATCAGTAGTAGCCCCATGCAGCGTCTGCTGGTGGCCCCTCCACTGCCTGGAGAATGTCAACTTACCATCTGTGCAGCATGTCAAAGGGATGAGCTACATCACAGTACCCCACAAATGCTAATAAAGAACCACCATACACTTACCTTTTTTCTCTATGCATTTAAGGCAGAGGAGGCTCTAAGCTACCCCTGTCACTTGTGTTCTCAGACCCTTCCTTGAGTAGAAGAGAAAGGAGGAGGGGGATAGTTCCACAGACCCCCGGTAGCCCATCTACTCTACACACTGGTTACAGCCACTATCATTCCTAACTTATCTTTTTCTTTCCTTTCTTTTTTTTTTTTTTTAACCATAATAAAAGTTCCTTTCTCTTTCCCACCACACGTCCATAGAAGGTCAGTAGTGGCTTTGTTCTCATTATCTTCCAGCAAGACTCAGGCTAATGGAGGAGTCTCCATCCAGAACAGAAATGTCCCCTGCCCTGGAAACTCCTGCTAAGAAGGCACATGGGACAGGCATAGAGTGAACAGTTCAGAGTTTTTAGTATATTCATAGAATTGTGCAACTGTCACCATGATCCACTTTAGAATTTTCATTACCCCAAAAAGAAAGCCCATATCCAGTATATCCCCAATTTATCTCAAGCATAGTGAAGATTATAAATTCTGAAGGCATTCTGTCATGCCCATCAGAATATGGCATAATATAAACGCCACCTGTCACATCTAGAATAGTATTGTTTCCAAACCACCACACATCCCAGGTACCACATGCTCTCTCCAGGACATCCTTAGAAAGAGTTCTCAATCCAGAGTCCAAGAAAAGTCTGTAAACTCCTCAAAATGTGTAAGAAATGTATATGTGTCTAGGGCTTTTCCTGAAGATAGTGTTTATAGCTTGAATCCCATTCTCAAAAAATTAAAAAGAGAAGCCACATTGTCTTGACCTTGTTAAGGCCCCATGTTCCCTAAATAGATAGTGAGCTTTGTGGGCAGGAACCATGTCTTGGACACCAATAAATCCTCTGTACCCTGCAGCTGCATAAATATGAGCAAGAGGATGACTGTCACACTGTCACCTAAAGAACGATAGCAGTATCTCACTTATTAGGGGTTAGACATTCTTCTCAATGCTTCATATGCAGTAGCCCATTTAATCTATTAATAACCACATTATCCCCATTTTCCAATTGAAGAAACTAAGGCATAGATAAGCTGAGTAAGTTGCCCAAGATATACAGATATATATGATAGAGCCACAGTGGGATTCGGGACTCTTCACTACTCATGAAAATCACCTATTTTGTGATGGATTTAGTCAGAGGCAATCACCAAGAAGAGTAGGCAAGCACCAGGCTTGACGGAAATGCTGAGCAGGCAGAGTGTAGGAAGGAAGGCTCAAGGGAGGAACATGACCTTGCCCTCCTCGTGTATTTTTGCATCACATTTAAGCAGGGTGATGTTATGATATTATTCTGTACTATGTATGTTCATATATTCTTAGACTATCAGTGTTTTGCATATAATATTTGCCTATATATCCTTGCTTTAAAACAGGACTGCAAGGGTTTCAGCTGTACACAGAAGTCTGAGAAGTTCTGGCTGGATCGGACCCAAGAAGAGTAGGCAGGATACCATGATGAAAAGAGTACCACACTGAGAATGCCAGGGCCTGAGTTCTCAGCCCAGCTCTTCCCCATGGGGATCTTCATCTATCTGAGACAGCCATCCTGTCATCCACGGTATGATCAAGTCAGACTGGAGTCAGACTACATACATTCAGCAAATAGCTACTCACTTGGCATGTGAGAGGCTTTGTTCTAGATTCTGGGGATTCAGGGGACTGTGCCAAGTCCCTGTTCCATGGAAGTTTACATTCTCATGTGGAGGCAGAGCATCAGCTGTTAAACAAATAGCTGAAGGAGATGTTTGCAGACAGTCAATAGTAACAAGGGCGGAAGAAATGAATGAGCCACATGACATAGTAAAACATGATGGGTTTATAAGGTGAAAAAGGCCATTAAGTTTGAGCAGTCAGAGAAGGCCTAGCTAACCCAGAGTGAGCAGGGAGGACCCAGCCATGCAGAGACCAAGGGCGAGGTAATTGTCTGGATCAGAAGGGTGAATAAGGACTAAAGCACCAACATTCAGGGGAGTGAAAAAGGCTCACAAGGCTGCAGCAGAGAGAACAGGGGAAAGTGCAAGGAAATTAGACAGGGAGACACAAACCACATCCATCTGAATCCTGCCGTGTCCAAGGTAGGAACATCATGGTAAGTAAAGCAGGAAGTTCACTGGAGGACTTTAAGTAGCTGAGTGGCACAATGGGATTTAGGTATTACAATAGCATTGGGGCAATTGTGTTGACAGTGAAATGTCGCAGACTAAAGTGGAGGCAGGAAAACCCAAGTTAGGGGGCTACTGCCCTAATGCCAGGAGAGAGGATGGCGGCCTGGACTAAGATGGTAGACGTGTGAATGGAAGGGTGAGGAAAGTGGGCTGATACAAAGCATTTTATGGCTTTGATCAACTGAATAGCAGAAGGGTGGGGAAGGGTACGTAAGGAAAGAGAAAGGAATGACTCCCAAGGTTGCAGCAGGAACGACGTGGTGGGAGGTAGCATGTGACAGGCATGTGACAATCGCAAGCACTTAGGGTGAGCAGGCTTAGAGTGAGGACGTGGCATGCAATCACAAGACCCCTCTTGGCCAAGTTCAGGTTGTTGTACGACTCGGCCACCAAGTAGGTGGTCTGCTACAGGACTCTAAAGGGCAGGGATGGGAGCAGGACTAGGGATGCTAATTTAGGAGTTTGATTCTAAGGCCCCTTCCAGCTTTATCTATCTAGGATTCTATGAAATTGGAGACCAATGAGCAGGGAGCACATCACTAACAACAGCAAAAAATACACAGAGTTTTTCACAATGCATTGTCTCACCCACTTCCCAGGCATTGTCTTACTTAAAACTCAGAGCAATCCTATGAAGTAGGAACTCTTACGTTCCCTTCAAAGCTCACAGAAGTTCAGTAGCTTACCCAAACTCAATACCAGAATGTGGAAGATCTAGGTTCTGAACCCTGGTCTTTTGATCTTCAAAGTCTATTCTTCTGACTGTCAGCTATACAGACCTCAGTGGCTAAGTCCTCCACGTAGAATGAAGGAGGAAGGATACTTGTGGGGAAGCAGTGAGGGGGCCACGTGTGCCAGTCACCAGTTCCTTTGAGACTTAAAGAAAAGTCTCAGTGCAAAGGTCAGGGGCAGACAGGCAAATGTTTACTGATATGACCTCTGCACATCATCTTGGAACCCAGATCTGGAGGGTATTTCAAGGAGAAAGAACACTGAGTGACTGACAATACAAAATGAATCTATCTCCCCATGTTTTCAACCCAGTAATCTCAGGAGAAATGTATTGCCTATATAGTCAAAGTCCTGAAAAGACAGGGGCACTGGTCACTTCCTCTGTTCCCACCCACCCAGCATTGCTGACTTTCTGTCCTTGCCAACATAACACTTAACATGACCACGCCCAAACCAGGACATTCCCCACCTCCCACCCCGCCCCCGGGGGCTGGCTCTCTCAACTGAAGATTGAGTGCACATTTGCTGACAGCAGAGAGAAGAATGGCTTGGTCTGGCCTCCAAAGCCTTTTGGAAAAGTGCAAGAAACTGAACACAAGAGACATCCCACCACAATCAACTCTAAGGGATTCAAGAAATTCTTTTGGTTTGCTGGAATCTTACATTACATATTCTTGGAAATAAGTGGGCCATAGGCTAATGCTAAGAAATCTTTCATAATAAAGATATTCAGGTTGTAATGTAACTGCCGTTATAGGATTTGACCTGAATAGAAGAGAAACTAAACAGAACTTTCTCAATAGAGCTCTTTGAGGATGGATAGTGCTGACTGCCCGCAGGGAAATAGTGGCTCTCTAATAAAACATTCAAGATGCCCACCCCTCCTATAAGGAGTTCTCACCATGAAAGTGAGAGAGACAGAACACTCCGGGGATGGAGAAAAGCACACAGACTTGAGAGTCCAAATCCTGACTGTCCCACTAGCTTTCTGTGTGACCTTAGGAGAACTTGCTTATGACTTCCTGAGCATCAGTGTTTGCATCTGTGAAATGGGGATAGAGGAACAGAAACAATTACTATGAGGAGGGAGGGAACTCATGTCTGCAAAAGCACCAGGCACAGTCCTTGGCACACAGTAATTCCTTAAACAACATTAGCCTTTCTCCTTTCTTTTTTGATACCAGCCCTTTAGGGTATAGTTTCCTAAATACCTTAGTAAGATTTTTAATTGCTTCTGTGAAAAACATTGTCCCTTCTGGCCGGTTAAGGTACAGTGGAAAGATTTGGAGGATTTGGGCACAGTCCCACTTCTGCTGCTTACAAGTCAGACCCTCTCTGGGCCTGTCTCCTGTGATGTAAAATAAGGCTGCTTACCTTCCCACCATCCCCAGGATGGTTATGAGAATTTAGTGAGGTAATGTATAAAAAAGCACTTTGAAAATCATAAAATGCTCAACAGATGAAAGTAAGTACCGGCACCTGAGTACAGCTCACGGACAACTGTCTACATTCCTCTACCCACGGGGACCCCCAGACTGTGGAGACCAGTCTGTGTGTGAACTGTGCCAAAGGGAAAAACCTATAAAGGAAGACAGGAGCAAGCTGCACGGGGGGCCCAGAGGACTCCACAAACAATCCAAGTTCAAGGGTGGTGTTGGTGAACGTGATCTCAAATCAGACGGAAATAAAGAAAGTTGTCAGTTCACTGATCACAACTGCATAGATCCCATCTGACACTAAGGTCTACCTATACCCGACACTCTAGTGAAGAGCGAGAACGGGGGGACTAAATGGAGAGAATCGAGAATTGGGCACGGTTTACTCATCAATACTCAAGAAAGACAATAGAGGTGATTATTCCAGTTGCCCAAGAGATAGACTCCACTGTGAGACAGAAATCCAACTTTTCCAGAATAAACACGTGGTTAGCATAGCCAGCAAGGGCACCTAACCCCTCCTCCTTGATTCTTTTACCACCATCACCACCAATAACAATAATTACTATCATTATTAGCAACTGTCATTTCTGAACTCCGATTACTTGCCGGGCACTGGGCTGAGTGTTATGTGTGCCTCCTGTCATTCACTCCTTGCCACATGCCATCCCTAGAATAGACACTGTTATTATTCCCACTTGAAGATTAGAAAATAGCAATTCCAATTATCAATTTGGGAAATCCTTATCCTTAAGAATCCCTAATCCAAAATCCTCAAGATCGGGGAAGGACATAAGGACTGAGAATGCTCCAGTTTCTCAAAAAAGATTTCCTCCCTCTGGGGTGGCACCTGTGGCTCAAGGAGTAGAGCGCCAACCCCATGTACTGGGGGTGGTGGGTTCAGGCCCAGCCCCAGCCAAAACTGCAAAAGAAAAAAAAAAAAAGATTTCCCTTTGCATGTGTTAATCCATATCTTGTTTTCTATTTATTCACTTTTCCTATTTAAGAAGATAAAATAGGCTCGGCGCCTGTGGCTCAATCAGCTAAGGCGCCAGCCACGTACACCTAAGGTGGC
The DNA here is from genome assembly GCA_963574575.1 of Galagoides demidoff. NCBI lineage: Eukaryota > Metazoa > Chordata > Mammalia > Primates > Galagidae > Galagoides > Galagoides demidoff. The sequence continues at coordinate 82 of CAUYQV010158483.1, read as the reverse complement.
GGGTTCGAATCCCCAGCCCGGGCCCGCCAAACAACAATGATGGCTGCAACCAAAAAATGGCCGGGCGTTGTGGCGGGCACCT
>CAUYQV010158482.1:0-34416 GCA_963574575.1 Galagoides demidoff | reverse complement strand
CTCCAACGTGGGTTTAATTCCTTCTTTGAAGAGATGGAAGTCACTGTGGCCTATCAGGTCCCTGGGATGTACCATGTGGCTATAAAACCTCCAGAGCTGCTCCACAGAGGCAAAGGTGCCAATCTCTTTGATATTCTGTTCATAGCTTTGTGAGCTGGTAGGACGGCCGGGGGTTCTCCTGGAGTACCAGGAGTGTAGTCGTACTGCAGGGGGTGCTCTGCTGGTCCAGGGACAACAGCCTGCCCTTCACCGCTGTTCTGATTCTTGTCCTGTTCCATTTTTTCCTTCTCACCACCTTTCTCTGTGCTGTTTTCTTCATTCTGATCAGGGTCCCCACTGTCATCATCTCTCAAGGCATCAAACCTGTTGTTCATCCTCTCACCACTGCTGTCGCCCTCTGTGCACACATTTAAATAGCTGGTATCAGACTGCACGGATGTACTTTTCATTAACTCATTGATTCTGACACTATTAGGAATTTTTTTCCCTCATGAAACCTAAAGTCTTTTTTTTTTTTTTTTTTGAGACGGAGCTGGGTAGGGTGCCATGGCATCACAGCTCACAGCAACCTCCAACTCCTGGACTCAAGCGAGTCTCCTGCCTCAGCCTCCCAAGTAGCTGGGACCACAGGCGCCTGCCACAACGCCTGGCCATTTTTTGGTTGCAGCCATCATTGTTGTTTGGTGGGCCCGGGCTAGGGATTCGAACCCGCCACCTTAGGTATACGTGGCTGGCGCCTTAGCCGATTGAGCCACAGGCGCCAAGCCAATATTTATATTGTTAAGTGGTGTCTGACAATTTTAAAAAGTTGAGTGGCAGTAGGGGATGGAGAGAGCTGAGAAAGGGAAGGAGGGAGGAGGTGAGGAGTCAAGGGGTGTGGTACACATTTTGGGAGCAGGACACAAATATAAGAGGGTCCTTATCTAACAAAAGCAATCAATGTAACCTGGTTCTGTGTACCCTCAATGAATCCCCATCAATAAAAAAAATAAAAAGTAGAGAATGTATTGCATTAATTAAGTAGATTTTCTTGGCAGGGATCTCAAGACTGATACGGTAATATCTGGGAACATTTATTTCACATATGAACTCATTATTAATCCATTAAACAGTAATGACATATGGTTAAATGTAACATATTTTGGATAAACATTATCTTTTATGATTTCACAATGATCACCAAAGAACTGGAATATTTTTATGTCTACTTTGCAGAGAAAGAAAGGATGTTGCAATCCTAGTTTACTCACATAGTAAAGGAGTCATGATGTGAAACTAGCTTTAGCTATAACATCAGCATCCAACTTAACCATAAACAGAAAGGTAAGGCTAGAACTTCTTTTCCTAAGGAAAAAACTCTTGCTCTTGCTTAAAAGTTTAATTCCTGTTATATTTATCAAGGCTTAGTTGCATGGCCACAGGAGTTGCAAGGTGACTAACACAGATACATCATTCAATCGAGTTAAATTACTAAGGAAGAAGGAGAAAGTGTGTATTAGCAGTCTCTATGCTCCAAAGGGAGTCTCTTTATTTTTTCTACTTTGTCTCACCTCACGGGAAAGAAGTTTTTCAGTAGATTGGCCCATCACAAGCATGCTAGGTATGAAAGAGACTCAATATTAACAAGAGAGATTGATAGGTAGACATGCCTCTCTGAGTAATAAAGGAACAATTTTGGAGAGTGAAGGTGAGGAAATAAGTGCAGGTGAGCCAACGGAGGATGAGGGGATATGAGTTAACCCTGGAGGGTGAGCACAGTCCAGTGGGTGGATGACGCTAGGTGAGTGGAAAGTAAAAGTTCTCTCTAGTCTTCAGACTCCAAGTTGCCATGAGTTAGACCAAATCCTTCCTGTGACTATTGAACTTGGGCACTTTCTCAGCAATTGCAGGGTAATCCCGGATTACCAATAAATGAAAACGCTGAGGGATGGTTGAATAGCTTTTGGAGTGATATTTGCCTAATGCCTTGCAGTGTTGCAGGAACCAGATGCTTTATTTACCTCTGAGGGATGAAAATAATTCAAAATCTTTGGTGATGACATAGACAAATTCACTATTTATACTCTGTAAGTGGTTGTTATATTATATTAGTGGATTTTTGCAGGGAATATGAAATGTTCATTTCTCCTTTAGAAAGGCTCTTCAGAAATTGCTAACTTCATCACTCAAATAAGCAAAAAATGTACAGAATCCATTAGCACATTGGTAGTGTACAGATTCCTCTCTGTCCATGTTATTTTTTGTTTCTGTTCCAAGCCTTTATTTTCACTAGTACTTCTGGCCTGCCTTAGCATTTATTAATTATTTTGAAATCCATAGTGATGTATACTAGAGAGTTTTCTTATTTGAGATCAAAAGTTTGGTGACACTAAAATCATCCAGGGTATTAGTTGGCTAAAGGAATAAGGATCTTGCTGTGAACAGGTAAACTGGGAGTGTGACCAGTTCCAAATTCATCATAGCCTTCAAAGATTTTAGAGCAGCGGTTCTCAACCTGTGGGTTGCAATCCACAGGAACTGTATTAAAGGGCCACGGCATTAGGAAGGTAGAGAACCACTGTCTTAGACCTTATGTACTGGCTCAGAATTTTTATCTCCCCATAAATTTCAGGGTATTGAATTTAAGACTTGTAGGCAAAGAAATGTTAAATACCCCCAAATTGTTGATCAATCCCTTGATTCTTTTAAAATGTATATATAAATAGATTTCAAACTACGTTCCTTATAATTTTCCTTAAATGTTAGAAAATTTCTTTTTATTTTGTAACAGAAGTGCCTTCACTGTATTAACAAACCCATAAAAATGTCAAAAATTTCTGAAATATGTTGCAGGAATACTTTGATATTAATTTGGTTTTCTCTAATCTATATGTTTGAAAACAGGTCCAGATCCACTCTTTCTTCCCCCCTTTATTTTGGATGAGAAGTGACTAGCATCTTGTACCATAAAACACTGTGAGAAAAGCCGAATTCATTAAATCAGGCTGTCCTCCACGTTACAAGTAACTACGAGGAGGAAATCACTTAGCAAATTGTCATGTCACCATAATAATTTTTTAGAGTTCAGGCTGTTTAACATTCATGTAAAGTATCAAAGCAACATCCAGCTTTCATGAAAAGTAGATGCTAGCATCAAAATGTAATTATTCCCTAGGCCAATCTATGACCTTTGCTTGTGGAAGAATTCAATAGCATACAAACATCTTCATCTTTACTACATACTTGTCAAGTATATGAGTACAATATAATGCTGTCGCTAACTCATGTACTACGTAGTCATAAATGGAATTTGAATTCTTCCTCCTTGTCTCCCTGCCAAGCATTATTTTCTTTACTTTTTTATGTTTCATGTTGCTTTAACTTGTGTCATTTTTCCATGAGAATAAATCTTTCCTTCGTCTTTTTCCCTAAAATTATAGCATATTAACTTCTTTGAACTTGAAAAAGAATTCAAGCCAAGGAGGAAGCTAAATTTAGCATCTGCTTCCCAGGAAAATGGATGACTTTTTGTATTTCTTCCCTTAAGAAAAAAACATTGATAGTAATTATTTGTTTCACCTTCTTCTTATTTCTATAGCTTCCAAGCATTGCTCACTATTGTAGCTTATGCTGTTTGTTTTTTGAAAGTCTGACTAATTTATGTTTATGTTGGAAATTCCAATCTCATTTCTCATAAAACCAAGAGATCAATTTAGCCTATGATGACTATCACACTTAAAAGCTAACAAAATCTTTAGAACTGGAGTTCCTTGAAACAAACTAAAAATATATGTAAGTAAATACAAAAAAATGTAAAAACAACTACTGTAAAAGTTGAACTAATGATCTGATCTCCCATCGAGTTCCTAAATGTTTCAAAGAATTCTGGCATTGACAGAAACTCAGGTTAACAATTCTTTATTCCTTTTTAAATAACAGATATGTACAGTTTTGTGCAGAGTGAAAGTAGTTATGATGAGGAACTATTTTTGTTAACTAACCAGACATGATGTAAAAAGTATTAGTTAAGCTGTTTTGGATTACAAGGCATAAAAACCCTAATGACTTTAAGATTTGAAGGTTAAACATGTAAATAATAAGACTGGGTGGTTTTACTAGTTATAGTGAGGCTAGGAATCATCAAATTTTTGCTATGTTTCTCTGTGGCTCTGTCAGGAGACCTCTCCCTTGGCATTGCTAACATTCTAGTGAAAAATAGGAAGAGAGAGGATTTGTTTCTCTATTAAAAATGTCTGAGTCTTGCCAGGCGCCCTGGCTCACCTGTAATCCTAGCACTATGGGAGGCTGAGGCAGGTGGATTGTCTGAGCTCACAGGTTTGAGACCAGCCTGAGCAAGAGCAAGACACATTCTCTAAAAATAGTTGAGCCTTGTGGTGGGCTCCTGTAGTCCCAGCTTTGCGGGAGGCTGAGACAGGACAATCACTTGAGCCCAAGATTTTGACGTTGCTTTTGATACCAGAAAAGTGGCGCCCCAGCCAGCTCAGCTGAGCAGGGCTGGGGGACCTGCCACCTCTGTCTTGGTGGCAACAACCGGCAAAGGAACACGCAGGCTGGAGCAAGCGGGGAGCTTCCCTCCCCCACCAGAGGCTCCAGTAGAGCTGCGCTAGAGGACCTGCTGTCTCTGCCTTGGCAGGAGCCGGCACAGAAACCAGCAGGCTGGAGCAAGGGGGTGAGCTTTCCTCTCCCACAGGTGGTTCAGTAAGGAAAAGACGAGGCCAAGCAGGAGAAAACACTGGCGATTCCTCCAGTGCATCCCTAATTGGTCCATTTTTAATCCTGCTCCTGACTGGTCTATTTGCTCCTGAAAATAGACCAATCAGCTCAGCTTTCAGCTCATTGGATGACTGCCCCTATATAAACCCCTGAGCAGAGAGCCTAGGGGCAGATCATCACAGATTGTCAAGGAAGATAGAGCAGAAGAGCAAGACTTCAGCAGATTGTCACAGACCTTTGAGGAAGAGAGAACAGGAGAGCAAAGACCTCAGCAGACTGAGGGAGAGAGAGTGGAAGAGGAAGAGCTATAACACTTAAACCCTGCTCTGCAAGGAAGTTTGGCTCTTTGTAAGAGCTGTAACACTTGCATCCTGTTCTGCAAGGAGGTTTGGCTCTTTATAAGAGCTGTAACAGTTATACCCTGCTCTATAAGGAGGTTTGGCTCTTTGTAAGAGCTATGACACTTATATAAAACCAACCTTGTCCTGCTCTGCAAGGTTTGGCTCTCTGTAAGGGCTGTAATAATACCTCTGTAATAAAACCTAACTTACAGTCCATCCTGTGGTCCATTGATTCATTCATTGAATCATTGAGACCAAGAGCCTGGAAATCCAAAGTCAAAAGTCCAGTATCACTATGAGCTGTGATGCTACAGCACTCTACTGAGGGCCACAAGTGACACTCTGTCTTTAAAAAAAAAAAAAGTCTGAGTCTTAAATGTTCTTGGCATGTATACTGTATGTGTGTGTGTGTGTGTGTGTGTGTGTGTATAGATGCTTTATGAAGTGATGAATATGTTAATTTGTTAATCACTTCACATATTGACACATAAATAGATCAAAACATCACATTGTACACCTTCAATATATATGATTTTTATTTGTCAATTATACTTGAAAAATATGGAAAAATTTTAGGTAGATAAATAGATATAATTAGGCATAAATACAAAACTTTTAAAACTTAAATTCAAACATTTTCAAAAGTCCTGGGTTTGCCAGGACTTCTGGTGTTAAAGCACATGGCTTCTACTTGATGGAAAATGGCTACAGTGATTCTTTTAAGTTTGATTATAGGGTTCAGAATGCTGTGTAGTCAAATGGAAGTGGTAACAAGGTTCCTCCTTTCTTTTCCATTGTTTATTCATCCAGGAAATAGCCGTTCAGTTGTATACCAATAGCGGTCAGGGGCTGACCATACCACCAGTTAGTTTTCAAACATTTGGTTGGCCGTCTTCACCAGACATTCAGAACTGCTGCTGTGGGGTTTGTACCCCACCCTTTGGTATGTGACTATTTAAGAGCTGTAATGGTAAATCAAGCAGTGCCAAGAGATAGAAAGGCACTAGCGTGCTCTTTTTAATACAACAATTAGGTAGGACCTTTGCACCTGCATGAAAAAGGAAGAAAATCATGGGGAAAGCACTAGGGACAGAAACGAAATGTTCTGAGGAAAGCACGATCATTGATTGACTTGAAATGTATGATGGCTAGACCAGCTGCTACAAGGTAAAGGGTAAGGAAGGAGTGACAACTAACAACAAGGTTTTGGAGGATTTTGAGTAAAGTACTATATGATTTTATTTACATCTCAAAAATCTTGCTCATACTGGTCTTGGGAAATGAGTATGAAGGGACAAGAGTGGAAATTAGAAGGTTATTTTAGGAGACATTTGATGTGTTATTGGTCAGAGATGGTGGTTTACCTTAATGAGCCATTAGTGAAACATGAAAATGGACAGAAATTAAGATGCTCTTGAACGTATAGTATGTCTAATAAATTTTGAGAATGTAATATAGTTGAATTCTTCAATGGAAAAATTCTCCTGAATAGCATTGTGCATGTTTGGCTATTTTTTAGCAGACCGGAAAGCAGACAAATGCAAAGTCCCTTTGATCCAATGTTTAACTCTGAAGTTTTTCATCTTGGGAAGTGTTTCATAAACATTGATTTTCATACTGTGTTCTTATGGAAGCATTTATGCTATAATCCAACTGATACAAATCTGAATCTTTGCTTTACTTGCTGTCTTTATTTCAGAAAATAAAGAAAATTTCAGAACCTTTGTATTCAGTCCCTCCCATGCAGAGTGGAGATAGTGTGTGCCACTGCATGCATTCATTGTCTGAAGCATTAAGTAAGACCATGGGTGTGGATGGCAGAGCACATGCCTTGGCATGCATTAGCAACCCAGCAGGAATTCATTTATCCTTTCCTGTATTCTGAATAATTATTTTCAGGCATTAGGTATCATGAGACATTTCACTGTGGGGGCACAGTAGGAACCACTGCTATAGGTTGGATGGACAATTGTTTCTAAGGGAGGAACTGCTCTTCATGGCTCACCCATTGGTCCAACAGTTGTCCAGCAATAGCCAGAGGCTCTCGGAATAAGACGTGACTATGCCCCATGGAGATGAAGAAAAAAAAAATCTTCCTGTGCTGGGAATTTGTCCATTCTAGGCATAGATAATTTTCCTTTGGCAGAAGGCCTGAATGTTTACTGGCTTTGCTTTCTATTCTCTGAAAATGAGAAAAATAATTTTCCCATGAAAATTCTAAGTTCCCAGAGCTAACTTCCAAGATGATTTTGAGTAGATAAGCTTTCTTACAATTTAACTGTGACCTTCAGCTGTCTTTGAATAAAATCACTAATCTCTATGACCTTCATTCAAAATTGCATTTTTATTCAAATTTGTCTATCTATGTATGCTCCTTTGTAGAAAATACTGACTGCTGTGTAGTTCGTTTGCACACTGAGCCAAGGTTAACTTACACTGTGCTGTGATGTCTACTAATTACAGTGCTCAGACCTGCACTACAGGTACCATGCAAAGACAAGCCAAACTCCCTGAAACGATTAGGTGCACATCAATATAACTGTGGCTAAAATTGGGTAGTTGTAGGTGGTTACGTACAAATGATGATCCTAGGAATATGGAAGTGACTTTCCTTTCACTCGTGTAACTTCAGCACTAACCTTTTCCATCAAGCACCTCCTCCTTCCCTGAGACTTCTGGGGAAAAGTCAACCTAAAGGTCATTGTGCTTTGTTCCTGCCTCTGACTCCTGCTTGGCCCCAGGCTTCCCTGGACAGCTTTCTCTTAAGCAGCTCTTTGTTTTCCTTTTCTCTGTAACAGCCGTCACTCAGAACTGAGCTTCTTGATTCACGGAAACTTTCTGTGACCGCCATTACCCACTACACCAACTTTTCTAGGCTGATGATCAAAGTTGTGGGGTTCTGGCATTGGCCTTCCTTCCCACTGTTGTCTTTCACTTATTTGTAGAGCTCTGTATTTACTGGTAAATGCAGTGGCAATCATTGCGTTTACTTTGATTTCAAAAGGGTAAGTAGATTCTCTCTCCTCTGAACGTTACGTTTAGCATTTCTCTTTGGGGCCTGTCTCATTGCACCTTCTGCGATGAATTAATTGGGTACTTTGAGACCGGGAGCTGCCATTTCTGTCATGTTTAAGGTTCTTAGCTTCTTTCCTTCCTCCTTCCATCATGTAAAGCTTCCCTGTCTGTTGTGTGTGAGACTAGAACATTTAATACAGTCAACCCAGGGTAAACATTTATCTTGAATCTAGTGTTTTTAATATATTCATTCCAAAAATGTTATTAATTTTCATATATTTCTGCTTTATTTCTCTTATTAAAATGTGTATTTAAACAAATTGTTTACTATAAAATGAAATCGAATTTTATTATAGAAATTATGTGATTTTTGTTTTTATTTTTATTTCAAAATGTGAAGGTGGTACAGGTGTTTTTGGTTACATCAATCACTTTTGTAATGTTTACATCACAGCTATAAGTGTGCCCTTCATCCAAATAGTGTTCACTGTACCTGTTAGGTAGGTTTTCACCCATTCCCCTTTTTCACCCTCCCCTTAGCTTAATTTCCACTGAGTTTGTGGTGTGACTGCAAAGTAATTCAACCCCTATGGAAAATGATATGGATATTCCTCAAAGAACTAAAAGTAGACCAACCATTTCATCCTTCAATACCACTACTGGGTATTACTCAAAGGAAAAGAAGTCACTGTTCCAAAACAAATAAACAAACAGAAAAAACCTATACTCAAATTTTTCTTGCAGTACAATTCATAGTTGCAAAGATGTGAAAGTGGATTAACAAAGTGTGGCTTATGTATACCAGGGAGTACGACTCAGCCATAAAAAAGGAATGAATTAATGCCTTTTGCAATAATTTGAATGGAACTGTAGACCATTATTTTAAGTATCTGAAGAATGGAAAAATATATACCACATTTACTCTCTATTAAACCATAAATAAATTATGAGCAGAAATGGGCATAGAGGGAAGTACAATAAAATATTCTAATAAAAAAATATTCTAATTAGATTTTTTTTTCAGTTTTTGGCTGGGGCTGGTTTTGAACCCACCACCTCTGGCATATGGGGCTGGAGTCCTATTTCTTTGAGCCACAGGTGCTGCCCTTAATTAGATATTTAACATGTAAAAATAAACCAATGTCCTGTTTTGGTATGGGAACTTGTCATTAGGAATCAACTTGCCCAGATAGTAGCACCAGTATTTTGTCTATTATAGGTTGAGATGTGATGCTGGGGGTGGTGAAGCTGCTGGATGACCATGATTATGACTGTGAAGGATCTGCCCTCAGAGTCTGAATGTTCATAGTAAAAGAAGGAAAATTCCCCTGAGGTACATCAAAAGGTGGTGGTGGACAAAGGAGATTGGAAGGACCTCTTAGCTCTAAAGGAACATGTCATATGGATTCAAGTAGCAGTGATTCTGACATCTAATCTTACGTTGCTTTTTTCCTGTATTTTAGTGTGTTAACTCATGCCTATAGTAGCAAATTTTTGTGGAACCCCTATGTGCCAGATGCCCATTGAGGTACTGTGCTTAGATCAGAGCCAGATTTATGGGAAGCTAATAGAAATGAGATAGTCAGGGCTTCTCACTCACATCAGGTCTTTTCTAAGGAAGCTTTGTTAATATTTGCTCCTATAAATTTTTCAAAATAAAGCAATTATAATTGTTTTGTCTCTTTATTTGTACCTCCCTTTCATCATAATTATAATGTCAAGGGCTATGGTGCAGCAACAGACATTTTTGGAAACTGATTAAAGGGAAGATGAGTTGAGAAGGTGCATTTAGTTTGGGATTAATGGAATTTTTTTTCCCTTAGTAGTAACGGACATACAGAGTTAAGGGTTTTTTTTGTTTTTTGTTTTAGTTCAGTTTTAGTTATAACTAACTATCTCGGTGTGGATGTCCGGGAGTATTCTAATTACTAACTTTAGATGATAATGAGCTTCCATTTAGCTAATGCATCTGTTGTTAGAGTTAAGCTATCATTGATCAGAGCTGGAAGAGGACTGGTTTGCAAGGGAGAATGTAGGAGATAGTAGTTGACAAGGACACTGTAGAAGAGTAAAAATGGGAGTTGAGAGGAGGAAGATTGTCCTGAGAAATTGCCTGTGATTTGCGGTGATTGACCTAGGGACAACTTTATGAATGACCAGGGCAACCACAACTGGTTGGGCAATGAATTGTTACAGCTGACAGGTAATTTCATACATAACAGAGTATGGTAGGGGCATGTTCTAATACAAGATCATTTATCTTGGCAACAAGTACTTTCATTTGATGCCAGGTTTTTGCAGGTTATACTTAGATGGCATATACCTGGGGATTCTATAGATTTTACAGGTATATATTTTCAGCCCTTAAAAATCCTTTAGTATGATAAATATTGCTAACTTTAATCAGTGTTGGATTTTTTTCTTCACATTTCAATTAACATGCTTTCTCAGATGTGTTCACATTCCATATTCATAGCCTCGATTACAAATATCCAGAAGTATCTCTTGAATAGACAGGGACATCATTCATATGTGACTCTTTTGGTTTTTTTTTCTAGTTTATCCACAGTGCTAACATAAGCATGAGCTTGTAGTACATTTCCTGCTCCTATCCATATTCAAAGAAAATAAATTCAAAAATAATAAAGAGATGAGTTTCCTATAAACTGTTATAGGACTTGACTTGAGGACTTGTGCTATAAGACAAAAAACTAACCTTCTCTATTCTGAGAACAAATTTTTAGAAAATATTATAATACCAGAAAGTAAACCTGATCATTCCGGAGCATTTAAATCCCTTATACTATGTGCTTTAGGGAGATAGTTCTTTTTACCAGAGACTGACCAAAAAATAGTTTCATTCTATCCTGCCCTTTTCAGTCAAATAAAGTTGAGCATGACAAATTGGAAGCTTATGGGGTAAGGACTTCTACAGTTTTCTTTCTCAATACGCTACAACTTTACAAGTAGCAATAAAATTCAGTTGATTTTTTTTGGCCTTTTTTGGTCTTCTGTGTTTTCTTGGTCAGAAAGTTTTTAAATTCATCCATAAACATTTCTAGCTAAACTGTCATTCTTCGTAACATCTCTTTCCAATATATCTGAGAAAATTTATTCTTCTTGAAGATCATGTTTTGAGAAAGTAATTCAGTTGATGTCCAGAATTTTCTTCCGTGATGATCCTAGGCTTTCAAACAATGGCTGGGGATATGAATCTCCACGAGAGTGCCAGAATTCCATCTATGGATATCCTCAAAATCATCACACAGGCCATCTATATCCTTTAGTATACAAAAACGATTAAGCAAATGAAAATCTCACAGTATTTCTTAGAAATACGAGAAATTCTAGGCATGCCACAGGCCATATAAACACAAATAATGGAGGATATTAGACCCAAACGTAATGAATCTCAAGGATGTCAAATTGGAAAAACTGTCTTATGTCGTGGAGCTCACTAGCAATTTTTAAATTATTTTAACCATCAAGTTCATAAAATGAACATCTTCACTGTGAGAAATGTCAAACCAAATCATAAAAGCTAATAAATATTGTATTATGAGGAGGCAAACATCTACCCTAAATCCAAGACATTATGTTGTTTAAAGAGTAGTTAATAGCAGAAAATAGCAACCCCAAGACATCTAGGTTATAGAAATTCTCCAGCAGAACCCTAGGACTGAATTTGTATTTCTGTGATATTATTTTAGATTTAATGCTTGAAATTCTCCTGGAATCTCTTCTGGATCCCTAACTTTTCTGTGGTTCTTCACCTTTTCTTTCTGGATCGTACTTCTTCCCCACTTGCATCAGGTCTAATTCCTGTCCCACGTTCCTCTCCTCCTGACATTCTTTCCCACTGGCTCTGCTTCTCAGTTTGAGCCCTGGCTGGTATTCCTGCTCAAGATTCCCTCCCAGTGGCCAAGAAATTATTAACCTGTCTTGTTACCACCATTGATGAACTAAGAGAGAAAACTGATCAAAGCAACAGCCCATCTATAAGAAGACTATTGAGAAAGAAAATAAGTAGGTAAGGTGTACGTATTTTAGGATTGGGGCCCAAGGATTCTGTTAGTGAGCCAGTGGATTTTATAGCATACAATTTCATGAAATAAGGAGCCAAGGCAAGTCATTGTGAACTATTTTCAAGCTGAAAGATCATTTGGAAGATATGTAGAGAGGAAATAAAATAAAAAGATGAACAAGAAAGAATTTCTGACCATGATGGATGGAGAATCTAGCCTGTGTTCCTCATGGTTTTTCACTTTCAAGAGGTCTAGCCATGCCAGGCATGGTGGCTCATGCTTGTGCTTCTAGCACTCTGTAGCTAGAAGGCTCAAGTAGAGGATTTCTTGAGCCTGAAGAGTTGGTGATCACCCTGAGTAAGAGCAAGACACCATCCCTTCTAAGAATAGAAAAATTAGGCATGCACTGTGGCAGGTGCCTGTTGTCCCAGCTACTCAGGAGGCTGAGGCAGGAGGATCTCTTGAGCCCAAGAATTTGAGGTTGCTGCCCTCTATGGTGATGCTGCTGCACTTGATCCAGGCCCACAGAGTGGGACTCTGTCTCCAAAAAAAAAAAAACAGAGAAAGATGTCTAGCCTCAAGTTACTTCCTGTATTCAGATTCTAGAAAACTTGCCCAGATCTTGGAAATAAATGCTCTTCTCTCTTTTTCAAATAAAATTTTCCCTTTAGACACAAACAAAAGTGCAGTTTAATAAAACCAAACCTTTAAATTATATAGACAGAGATGAAAGTAGAGATGTAAAAATTGAGCACCCTCCAGCAAGATCTTGTTTGTCACTTAATCTTGTCTGGAGTACAAGAATAATAGTCCTATTGTGTCAACGATTTGTAAGATACAAGGTCACTTTTATTTTTTTAGATACAGAGTCTCACTATTTTGCCCTCAGTAGGGTTTCACAGCTCACAGCAACCTCAAACTCTTGGGCTTAAGTGATTCTCTTGCCTCAGCCTCCCAAGTAGCTGGGACTACAGGCGCCTACCACAACACCTGGCTATTTTTTGTTGAAGTTGTCATTGCTGTTTAGCTGGCCCCGGCCAGTTTCAAACCGGCCAGCCTCTGTGTGTGTGGCTGGCGCTGTAACCACTGTGCTACAGGCGCCGAGCCACAAGGTCACTTTTAAAGTACACAGTGAAACTATCCTATTTTGCCACAAGATGGTTATTTTGTTTCCCCAAATAAATGATTTCCTGTAAGATGGATACCTCATTATACATCAGGCTCTGTTCTAGACAGTTAAAGATAGAGAGTAAATAGAATGAAAGAGAGGGAGACAGACAGACTCACTTACAGAGAGACAGAGAGCGGCCTTCATCTGTCAGACCTGACAATGTTGTTTGGGAGGCACACCCACTGAAAGAGGATTTTTAAATAATGTAGTGGCTTAGTGATAAAGACAGAATAAAGTAGAGTAGTAAGGGGAGAGTATAGCACTCCATCTGTTACAAAACGCGAGACTGTGCTTTGCTCCAATGAGGAACTGAAGAATTTCAGGAGCTCCTGAGCCGATATGTCGGAAACGGGAAAAGCAGCACTCTTTCCCAGCACCGCTCATCATCTTTATAACCTACCACAGCTTGGAGTCTCGCAGTCAAAACATTCTCAACGCTCGTCTCCTTCTTTGATTATTCATGTACTTCTGGAAAAACCATAATTCAAGTTAAATCAAACTGTTTTTCTATTTTAGTCTACACCTTTGCAGATAAACATAACTGGGAAAAAAAAGTACTGATCTCACTTTATATAGCATGAACCCTCAGGTGAGCCCCTCATATATGTTATATATTTCTATAATATTTATATATATATATAAATCTTCTCTCTCCTTTTTTCCTATATAGATAAATTACCTCCTTTCTTTTCAAATTTCCAAAACCCCTCACCCATTCACTCTCTCAGCTGATGATCTTGGTTCTGATTTACTTGAGAAAAGCATAATAACTTAGAATGAAGTGTATGATTCTAACACCATGTCTGTCTGTAATTCTTACACTCCGTATGTAGGACGTGTACCCCCATCTCTCTTCCCTGATTTATCTCCCAAATAACTATGTTCAAAATTAACCATTTGGCCCACTGTATCGTTTGTTCTTTTGTTTCATATGTCCCAGAAAGAAGGTCTCACAGCATCTTACACGGACAGAGAAGGAGCTTGATTTGCTTTATGTCCAAGGATTCCATAGAACATGTTATTGGAGGAGGGAAGAGGGATCAATAGATAGGACTAAGATGTGAAGGTATTCATGTAATGAATCATAGATTTTTTAAAAACATAGGTTTGTTTCTTCTGAGTTTGTGTTCAATTTGTTTTGGGAACTCAACAACACATAGAAAGTTTCAAGAATGGTAAAAATATCCTATGATGACATGAACTGTTTCTCAGTAAGTTGAGGACATGATGCTCCATCATTTCCAAAGGATAAAACCCTGCAATCAGAAAATTAGCCCTGAGTCACTACCAAACTTGGTCTGAGACCTCAGCAAAAACGACCATTGTTAAAAACACCCTTTAAAGTCCCCCATACATTTCAGGATCTTGCTTACCCTTACTTGTCATGTCTCATTAGCCATTTTTAAGATGAAACAGTTCCCTGATCTATCCTTAATTTTCATGACCTTGATACTTCTGAAGGGAGAATGCCCAATGCTGTCCTATAGGGTTGTTCTGATATTTCCTTCTGAGTAGAGTCAGGTAGTCGCGACCCATCAGGCTCCTGTGGCCCTGGTCTCGGTTAGCACAGGAAGGAACCAGGCAAGAGGCGGATTAGAAGTACAAGCTTGTGGAAGGCAGGCCAGCCCTTACTTTCTGGGTAGCCCCCAGCATCCTCCGCACCAGCCTTTTATTGAGTCAGAACAACACAGGTGAGGGGAGTAGTTAACAATGACTACGTGCTGAGGGCACGGGCTCTTCTTCCACAAGGAACTCCTGTGGACGAGTGGCCCGAGGTCCACGCCTCGGCTGCAGATCATCTTGCTCAGATGCCATCTGGCTCTTGGCGTCTCCTACACAGGTTATATATTTTTGGCTAGATATGGAAAAAATACTGTGTTTTCCTCATTGTATCTTAACAGGGGCACATGATTTCAAATCATCCCATTACAAACGATGTGTGATATCTTGATACGGACTACTGCCGTACATCCGTCTTAAAAATAAAATGCTTTGTCATTTGGAAGTATTTGGTACAGAGGTGTTTCAAAACTATATAATAGTCAGTTCCTTGTCAGACTTTTAATTTATTCGTGTATTTTTTTATTAATAGAGTTATTGATGTCCCTGCTTTTATTTATTTATTTTTTAGTAGAAAATAATCCATTCCTATCAGATTAATTTTTGTGCTCAATGGCCCCAGAGCAAGATGGCTTTTGGCCCTTCACACATTATTCTTTGGCCATTTCTTACTTTTTGTCATAAGCAGTTCCAGGTTTATCTACCTAGAATCCTATCCTTGGATTCAGTCATTTTTCAAAGAATCGCTAGTCTCCCAGCTGAATACCAGCTAAAATCTTGGAGGCAGGCATATGTATCACAACGAGTTTCTATTAATACTTTCAAATTCAATCAAACACCATTCTCTTCCTCCCCTTTTCTCCCCTCCATGCTT
The DNA here is from genome assembly GCA_963574575.1 of Galagoides demidoff. NCBI lineage: Eukaryota > Metazoa > Chordata > Mammalia > Primates > Galagidae > Galagoides > Galagoides demidoff. Next base: position 18,717 of record CAUYQV010158482.1, on the reverse strand, counting down.
GTCCCTCCGCTCTCTGACACCAGCTGGTGTCTCTCTGAACATGCTTCTCTAACTAATGTGCCTCTAGTCACAGCACTCTTTCCCCGGGGTGTGTGTTCTCTTCCCCTTCACCGTTAAAACTTGCTGTGTAGCTCCTTCTTACTCTGCCCAGGCTTCCTACACCTGTGTCCCAAACCTTCCTAGCACAGAACCCCTTCTCACCAACGGAGGCTCTAGTACCCTGCAAAGGGCTGCGTGCTTCACCCCTGAGCAGACCCCACCCTTACCTCATTTGGGCTCAGTGTCCCACACTGCACTGCTAGACCTATGTGGCTCTGCTTCCAATTCTCACTATGTGAAAACTTTTCTCACATCCCCAGGCTCTAACATCTTGCTTTGGTCACTGTGGCTCCTTTCTTACTTAGGGCAAACTGCTACCTTGCTTGGCCCTACCTAATCGCCTAAAATAGGATTGTTCCAGAAGGGAAAGGAAGAGATGGAAATAGTAGGAAAAGAGGGGAAGAGAAGGAGTAGGGTAGGAAGAAGAGAAAGGGCAGCTCTCCTGATTTTAACACAAATTGAGATTGGTTTACTGGACGTACTGTTTCCTTGGTCACCCTCCCAATTTTTGAACCTCTTTCAGTCTGCCTGAGATGATTATTGTATGAAATTGAAGGACAATTATGATGCTACTTCTTGAGCAGAATTTGTAATGACAGTGTGAATTATGAAATTAATAAGAACATTGCATGTATCTTATTCTATAAACAAAGTCATTCCCACTTTACACTTTTTTAAAATTTCAAATATTGAGGAAGTACAAATGCTTTGGTTGCACTTTTTTTTTTTTTTTTGGCTGGGGCTGGCTTTGAACCCACCACCTCCAGCATATGGGACGGGCACCTACCCTTTTGAGCCATAGGCACTGCCCTTGGTTGCACTTCTTAATTCTTTCTTTTTGCTGAGTGTCAGCCTTTGGTGGAGAGAAGAATCTCCATCCTGAACAAACACTCTTAAGAGATTGGTAACAAAGCAAAACACATTCGTACTCCTGTTTGCTTCTAAGTTCCCATGTGAAGTAGGTGAAAATCTCTAATTTTATGTTTCCTGCCTACCGACTCCATGCTGCTCTCTGTCTCTTCTTTTTATTACTTCAGACCTTCTAGATTTCTCTGAAAGCATGCCTCTTTCCTAAGGTAAAGATGGTCCTGCTCACACTTAACTGATCAGGGGTCCTCAAACTTTCTAAACAGGGGGCCTCTTCACTGTCCCTCAGACCGTAGGAGGGCTGGACTGCAGGCCCTGGGACGAGTTGGCTGCTAAGCAGGACAGGCAGCGGCAGCAAAAACACCCAGCCAGCCAGATAAATGTCCTTAGGCAGGCTGCATGTGGCCCACGGGCCATAGTTTGAGGACACCTGATACTTCTTCACTTTAATCTGGGACGGTGCTCACCAACAGAAATGCCATGAAAGCCACGCACACAATTTGAAATTTTGGGGTAGCCACATTCAAAACAAAAAATAAGCACATAAAGTTGAGTTAAAATATACATCTTAACCCAGTATATAAATTATTATTTTGGCGTTAAGCAATATAAAATTATTAATCAATTGTCCATTCCTCTTTAAAATATTAACTCTTCTAATATCTGCTGCTTTCTTATTGGTACATAACATTCGTATAGATGTATGGGGCAGCTGTGATATTCTGTTACAGGCATGCTGTGTGTAATGTGTAGGATCAAGGCAGTATGTTTAGGGCATTCTTGAGTATTTATCATTTCTATATGTTGGGAACACTGTAAGTTCTCTCTTCTAGCTACTTTAAGTATACAGTTCATGGTTGTTAACTATAGTCACCTTACTCTGCTACTAGACATAAAAATTAGTGCTAACCATAGGTTTGTACCCATGAACCAGCCCCTCTTTTTCCCTCACGATCCCTCTCCTCTCCACTTCTATACACTCAACACTTTCAGCTCCTGTACATAAATCGCAGAATGGTGTTATGTTTTTATTTAACAGAACATCACAATGTGGATGCTAAATCTTCATCATAAATACTTGATTTGGACTGAGATTAAATCAAATTGTTAATTAAAAATTAGATCCATGATTCCATATTGGTTTACATGTACTTAAATTTCCCAAATATGAAGTGAACAGTCATTAGTAAAATTATAATTAAATTAATTAAAAATATATATATATATATATTTTGCAATTTTGGGCTGGGCCTGAGTTTAAACCCGCCATCTCTGGTGGACGGGACCAGTACCCTACTCCTTTAAGCCACAAGCACTGCCCTAAAATGACAAATTGATGTCTCAGTTAGATGAGCCACGTTTCAAGTACTCGATAGGCACACGTGGCTAGTGACCACTGTGTTAGGCAGTATAGGAATAGTCACTTAGAAAAGAGAAGAACCTGGGTTACAAAATGCTGTTGGTGTTGATACTAAAGAGTGTCAGTGACTTTGAAGTGCTGCAGTCAATCTAATTTTGTGATAGATTAGGTCAGAGGCAATGAGGGTTTATGAGAAAATTCTCAAATAATTTGAATTACTCACCTGACATAACAGAATTATAAACGAGGTTTCTCAAACTTGAATGTGAAGAAATTTTTTTGGAAGAGCTACTTTAAAATACATATTTCCTATCCATTGCACTGTTGCAAGAAATTTTGGTAGTGAGGGAGGCATTCTACAGTCGGGCTTGGAAAACTGCATTTTAGTTGATTTTGCCTCAGAGCATTTTGAAGTAAACCTTTGAGAAATGGTGCCCCCTAGAGTTCAACTGTATTAAAACCAGGTTACAGTCCAGCGTTAAAATCTGTACAGAGCAGTTGATTAGGGCAAGGCTGTGCCACTATCATTGTTGCTGTTTCAGAGTTTAGAATCTTGCCAATGTGTGTAAACAAATTTTGTAGTTCATGAAAGATCATTAAAAGCATAGCAAATGGGGCGGCGCCTGTGGCTCAAAGGAATAGGGCACCCGCCCCATATACTGGAGGTGGTGGGTTCAAACCCAGCCCCGGCCAAAAAAAAAAAAAACCTGCAAAAAAAAAAAAAGCATAATTATAAAGTATGTAAGTGATTGGCTCTAAACAACAATTTACACTATTGTCCCTCTCTCAATATTCCAATAAAATAGTGGCTATTCTTTTATCCACACATTTTCCTGTTTCTTTGTGATAGACGAGTTTCACTCCATCGCCCTGGGTAAAGTGCCATGGCAACCTCCAACTCCCGGGTTCAAGCGATCCTTCTTCTTACGGGAACCTGCCATAATGCACAGTTAGTTTCTATTTTCAGTAGCGAATGGGGTTTCATTCTTGGCCAGTATGGTCTTGAACTCCTGAGCTCAGCAGATCCACCAGTCTCAGCCTCCCAGAGTGCTAGGATTACAAGAGCGAGCCACTGTGGCTGGCTTCCTGGTATTTATAGAAGGTGAAAAGAAACAATATTCTTTGCAGGTATTTAGAAATTTTTGTTTGTTGAGAGAAAAATATTCATGTTTTGATCATATATACATTGGAATCATTTTTATTTTACATTGCTTTATTTCTTCAAAAATGTTTGTAAGCTTGCTTCACGGATATAAATCGTCTCATTAGATTCAAAATAGGGTTTTCTGTTTTCTAATGCCTGCTATTTGTTTATGGTTTATCATCCAATTTTTAATCCTAATTATTACTTAAGAAAATAACAAAACACTAAAGGAGAGGAATAAAGTTCTGTTCAGGTATTTCTGCTTATGGGTTCATTTTTAACTTAAATGCGCCAGGGTTGCTTGATTAAAATTTAAAGGAGATAATTAAGTATATGAGAGAAAAAAAATGAGTAAAAATGTGATTCATGTCATAGCAATCTGAATCTCCGTACTTGGAGAGAGATTTCTCTATGACTCTCTGCAAGTATGTACTAATGGGAACCACGTGTAAGAGAAATGTCTGGTGTATCAACCAAGTATCTCATTATTCTAACATTCTGTCCTGGGCTTCCTACACCATCAAGCCTGGTTTCTCATTAAAATAAAGTGGCAGCGCTGAGGACAAAGTCTTTTTTGCTCCCTAGTGGCTCTTTCTAATAAACTATAGCAAAATTGAACTAAAGACCCTTGCAAATTTGAATTTTTCAAATTATTGATATGTGAAATGTGCCACAGATGTGCCAAGAGCCTTAGAAAACTCAGCTCGCCAGCTGTGCCAGAAAGAGCAACCTCAAACAGGGCAGAATTACAAGCTTAGATGGGACATCATGACTGAAATTCATGCAGGTTCTTATTGAACACATCAGAGAAGGAAGCAGTGGCTTATTTTTTGCATGTCAGGAAACTCAAGTTTTTCAACCTGACTTACCCGTCTGACATATTTCAGTCCCCTTTCCCCCTTCTATCTACCAATCTGTCTATACACTTACTGTGGGTCACTTCTTATTGACATGATAAAACAAGTTCAGGCATTTCTCAGTTTTCATTGTCTTCAACCTACTCTGGAGTTGATTTGTCTCTGCACACTTACCTGCACAGATTACAAATGACTATTTTTGGTTTAAAATCCGATCAGAAAATGTGTTCCTTAGGATGCATAATGACAGAGAAAGCAGAGTAAAATGAAGTCAACTTCCTGCTGAGGAACAGGCATACGAGAATATACATCCTCTAGGTACAACCAAGAATTAACTGTCTACTTGGAATTCACACAGCTGAAAACCCAATTTCAATTAGAATTTACTGGTCGGGTGCAGCGGCTCATGCCTGTGATCCTAACACACGGGGAGGCTGAGGCAGGTAGATTTCTGAGCTCAGAGGTTCTAGACCAGCCTGAGCAAGAGTGAAACACCGTCTCTATTAAAAATGGAAAAACTACTAAGGCATAGTGGTACACACCTGTAGACCCAACTATTCAGGAGCCCAAAAGTTTGAGGTTGCTGTGACCTATGCTGCCATAGCTCTACCCATGGCTACAGAGTGAGTGAGACCCTATCTCTATCTCAAAAAAAAAAATTCATATTTATCCTTGTAAGATGCACCATAGGTGTATAGAATATGAATGTCTTAATGCAAGTACTAAGAAAATGCCATGAAGGTTGTGTTAACCAGTTTGATGAAAATATTTCAAATTGTATATAAAACCAGCACATTGTACCTCACGATTGCATTAATGTACATAGCTATGATTTAATAAAACAATTAAATAAATATATAAACTATAACTATTATATTCAAAATATATAAAGAGATAAAAGTTATTTCATAGTCCCTGTATAAATGACTTTCTGTCTTAATAATGTGTTATAAAGCATATTTTATACTTGTTCCCAAATTAATAATCAGACATCAATAATTATATTTATTATATCTATAAATCTCAAAGTTAAGAATCCCTTCAGATATTGCTATACGTAAATACTAAGATAAGCCTACCCTGTTTTATTCTTTCTGTCAAGCTGCTAATGCCTGGCAATTGGCAAATTCAGGTAAACTGCTTCCTTCAAAAATTCATTTTAAACTGTCAGTGTGTACCACTTGTTATAGACCAGCAATACCAGCAATTTAAGCCTTCAGAATACAAACATAACACCCAGGGCCTATGCCTTTAGAAACTGATCTTCATGGTCCAGTGGGAGTGTCAAGGAAGAGAACAAGTAGCAAGTGTACACTGTGTGCTGAGAAAATTGTTTTTAATGAGGTTTGGAAGATTCAGGACTGGTGTGTGGAGGTGGTTCAAATTAAGTGACTGGAATTTTTCCCATAGCACAGAATAAAAAGCCATTCCAGATGAAAGGAATAATAGTTACAAAGCATGGGTGATTGTTGTAATATGCTGCAGGAAATGTTTATGCTCATAGTTCAAGTATCAAAAGTCTGGAAAACCATGGAGGAGAATCAACCAGCTGAAGCAATTTTATCCTACAGATGATGGTGCATGGTTGAAAGGTTTTAAACAGGGGAATGATGGTTCAGCCCCATTATTGAAGGTAATTGTTTTCAAACTATAGTCACCACAGCCACAAGTTAACAGGCTTCAGTTCTGTAGTCCCTAACTCACATTTTTTATCCCGTTTTTTATCTGTTTGCTCCAATCCAAGGTCTCATAATAAAAATTATCAACAAAACAGGAATAGGAGGAAACTTTCTAAGCAACTTTCTAACTTTGTAACTATTTGCGTGAGACTGAATGCTCTTGTTCTAAGATCTAGAACAAGACAAGAACATCTCACCATATCATTTTATTCAAGAATTTTATGAGGGCACACATGTTCTGGTTATGTAATTTGTTTTTGCACAGACTGAGTCAAAGCTCAGTGTGTGTGTGCCCTTCACCTAGTTAGGGTGCATTGTACAGGTGGGAGAGGGAGCAAATTCACATCCCTGCACTTCTGTTCGATACTGTATTGAGCATCCTAGCTAAAGAGCTAAAAGAAGAAAAACAAAAGTCATACAGGAAATAATAAAAAAAGTCTCTGTTTCCAGTTAACATGGTCTTTCACAAAGGAAGAGATTTCTCTTTGCAAGTGCCACGGTCTTTTATGTAGCAAATCCTAAGAAATAATTTTTATAAAGCCTATAGAACTAACAAATAAGTTTACTATATTTAGTATGTTTATATGAAAGTAAAATATACTTAGACAAAATATGTAGCCATGACCATGAATTGAAACATCCAAGATTGCTGACATGGACACTTTCCTCAAAGTCATAGATTTAACTCAACCTCAATCAACATTCTGGAGGGACTTTTATAGAAATTCACAAAACCCTTATAAAATATATTTGAAAATTTATTTGTTCTAGACTACCTGAAACAAATTTGAAAAAGAAGAGTACGTTTGAGCATGATACACTATAACTACATAATTTCTGTGCCTAACATACGGAAGGTGTCAAACATGTATTTATTAAATAAATGAATGGATATCCAAGTCACCTACATTTAACAATTCTTACTATTATCAAATCTCACATTCACCTCTCTTGGGGAAAGGAAAAATGGATTGCACAAAAGAGAAGTGATGATATTGAATGAAGAAATTAGGAGAATCAACATATCTTAAATTCTAGACAGATTATCAGGTGGTTGGTGGCTGTGCCATTTATAAATTAAAAACTAAATTTTTCCATACTTTTCTCTTTCAAATTCCAAACCAATATTAAGTCCTTTTACAGTCGTTGCTATATGTTGTTTCTCCAGTGAAATACTTAAAATTGCTAAACGTATAAGCATTTGAGTGAGAATGATTATTAAAAATATTAAACACAGAAATATTCATTCCTTAATAAAATATCTAAGCTTAACTGGTCTTGAAAGGTGAAGAATGAGGGAACCTAGGAGACACTTCTGTCTTAACTTAATTAAAACTAAAACTAATTGTCTCATAAATAAGCAAAAAACAAAATCAAAAACACAATTATTTTCTTAAACCCAAACTGAAGTTCTTGGAACTGATTAAGCGGAAATAAGCAGATGTCTCTGTAAGCTTTCTTCCCAGAAATATATTCTCTATATTTTAATTTTATTTAGTAAAATTTTCTCTTTGCCTATCTGCTTCAAGTCTGATAGTTTCAGCCAACAGATTATTACACATAATTTTGCAAATGACTTGGAAATTCTCCATGTAGCTGACAAGATTAGCTAATTATTGTTAAACTTAGCCTAGCAATGGCTCCCAGTGGGGAGAAGTTATTGTGTCTTCTAAGAAGGGTTTCAGCCACCCATAGGCTAATTAGATATTCCTAAATTGCCATCGTAACATGTTAAAATGAGATTTATGAAAGTTTTTTTCTCCTCTCATAAGCAGTAATATTTTTCAGAATTATACACTTATTTTTACATATGGAAACTGAATCATGAAGAAAAACTTTAACTTGAATAATTGTTGATTCTAGACGGAAACCTGTCACTGGAGACAACCAAGGAAATTTATATCACGGATGTCAAAACGTTCAATGAGTCATTTGAAACATTTACAATTGTATTTTGTTTTGTGCTATATCCAGAGCAATAAAACAATCTGAAAAAGAAATAAAGAGAATAAAACAAAACACAAAGTCCCAGCAGCTCTGTAAAGAGAAGCTCAAACAAATGAGAACATTAAAGTAGAAATAACCAGGAAGTTCCAAACAGTTTATCAAATAATGGATGAGAAGGGATTCCTGAGAGAGTGTTCAAAACCATGAATGACCGAACAGGTAAGGGCAGGGTGGACAGCAGCAGAACCAGAATGAGCACTCCAGGAGAAGGAGAGAATTAGAGGCGGGACTGGAAGAAAAAACACAAGCATTATCAGACTGCAAAAAAAAAATTAAATAAATAAATATATATATATATATATATATACTCTCAGTATATATATATAATGAGAGCAGGAACATGGAGAATGATGATACGAGGAGGTTCTCAGAATTTTTTAAGACATTAATTAACACTCCATTCCCTTGGTTCTCTCTCCATCCATATGGTTTAGATATTTTATTGTCTTCCTTTGCTCTGTCTGTGATTAAGACAGCTCATCAAATACTCCAGGATAAAATTAGTGACTCAATAAACAGACATGTCTAGAACAAGGGGTGTCCCATGGAGTTTAAAAACAATTTCCTAAAAATCCTAAAAGACAGAAGGAGGGCGTGAGAATATTTCCCACTGACATATCACAAGAAATTCCTATGCTATTCAAGAGATGTAACATCACTATTAATCTAACTAAAGTAACTAATACTTACTCATAATTTGGTGGTGTGTGATGAGTTTTTTTCTCAAATATTGGTTACAAATTTAACAACATCTTTAGTTGTGGTTATGCTGCCTGGACATGGGAGGAAATGGTGGCTGAGAGGTGAAGTCACCTGTCTGTGGTTCCCAAGGCAGAGAAAGTGAAAGCCAGATTCAAACACAGCAGAGTTTACTTCATTTACTTTGGAACAACACTCATTTCCCTCTACCACTTCCTCTCATGCTCACCTGTCCTTTACTCGATAGTATGGGAATTTACCTTCCTCAAACTGTTGTTCCAATTATTCTTAAAGTGTCATCAAATAGAATATCTCCTGATACTAAGGGAAAGCAATTTAAGAAACACTAATAAATTCCTCCAAACCATTAAAATATATATTTTTTCTTAAATGAATGTAAATTTTAATAAAAAAGAAATGAAACTTTTAGATACATCACAGAATTATTGCATATAGGAAACAGAAGAAGGGGGTTGGTGCTCGTTAACTCTGTGGTTAGGGCACTGGCCATATACACTAGGTCTGGTGGGTTTGAACCTGGCCCTGGCCTGCTAAACAACGAGAACTGCAACAAAAAAATCGCTGGGCGTTGTGGTGGCCACCTGTAGTTCCAGCTACTTGGGAGCCCAAGGCAAGAGAATCTCTTAAGACCAAGAGTTTGAGATTACTGTGAGCTGTGATTCTACTGAGGGTGACATAGTGAAACTGTCTCAAACAAACAAACAAAATAGAAAGTAAACATAGGAAGAGTCCATATAGATTGGGTGAGACAAACAGGTTTCTTGTCAACGTGCCTCTTTTGGTGCATTACTTATGTTCATGACTCAGCAAAATTATAAACACTTACATGCTACAGATCTTATAGGTAGCTCCTGATGGTTGAAGCTGAACATACTGTTTTGGAACTGAAGGGGCTTTTGAAACCACAACTTTTCTATTTTAAAAAGAAATACGTTTGTCACATGGCAGTGCTCATAAATTTATCTCTTTACCATCTAAATACTAAATTATTTCTATCTAACTTGTCATAAACACCATTAGAAGCATGTAAAATCTTACAACATAAGCTGAACGCCCCCCACAACTACAACTTCAGTATGATATGGGCACAGAGTTCATGGTTGACACCTATTTTTTTGTTTGTTTGTTTGTTTGTTTGAGGCAGTTCACCTTATATTTGGACTTCTCTGAGTAAGAGTAAGTTCTTTCATATATTGAAGTGAAATCCACACGCAGGGTTCCTGTCCATTGAGCTACCTAAGTCAAATCATATAGGTTTTTATGATGTTTCACTTTCTTAATTCATCTAGTTACAGCAAACGACCACAACAAAAACTCAAACTTTGACATAACATTTTTGCATAATTATTTTAAAAGATCTTTCTTTTTTTTTTTGGAGACAAAGCCTCAAGCTATCCCCCTGGGTAGAGGTGCCATGGCATCACAGCAACCTCCAACTCCTGGGCTCAAGTGAGTCTCCTGCCTTAGCCTCCCAAGTAGCTGGGACCACAGGTGCCCACCACAATGCCTGGCTATTTTTTGGTTGCAGCCGTCATTGTTGGTTGGCCGGCTGGGCTGGATTCGAACCTGCCACCTTAGGTGTATGTGGCTTGTGCTTTAGCCACTTGAGCCACAGGCACCAAGCCAAAAGATCATTCTTCTAAGATTGTTGAAGTATTTCACAGCATCTAGCAAAAAAAATAAAAAAAATTTCAGCAAAAATGGGTTTTAGTAAGAGCAGAAAACCAAAGAAGTTCCAGAAAATGGTGGCCGGATACTTTTGAAGAGCACTGTACCTCCGCTTCCTCTTCAATAGGTCTTGTATTCCTTTGTTGTCTTAAGAAACAATATTCCTCAAAAAAGTCTTAATGGAAAAAACATTTTTACCTTATTTTCAAACATTTTCTTTGTTTCCCTTTTTCTTCTATTCAAAGTAATAATGCATTGCTTCACTCTTCCAAATCACATCCACTGGCTTTCTTTGAAAAACCTAAAGGCAAAACAAAACAAAAAAGAAAGCCCTCTTTACTGCTGGGGCCTGTTTATGGATTAAGAAGTCTGGAGTCAGGGGAAAAAATATGGTGTGGGTAATTTGTGAACTATCTAAGCAATTACAAAGATATGATTATCTCCATGATCATAAAAATAATTGGTATGCTGAGAATTCTTCAGTGTCCAATTTCTATAGTATAGACTGATTTTTATGTAGATTCAAGACTGTCAAGTAAATATTTCCAAATCGTGTCATAAAATTTTGTCATTAGAAGCATTTATTTTGTCCTTCTATGGGTAAGTTTCCAGCCCATTCCCATGCCCCCTGCCCCCCGTGTCAATTCTGAGAAAAGCCTTCAGAACTTAAGTGCACGGGAAGTCCCAAGTTTCACAAAAAAAACCCCAAGTTCCCAGTGGATGAACAATGGTGGAAACCTACCTAAGCTATGCTACCCAAGCGATAACCATTATTACATAACTATAACCATTGTTACTTAAGATGTATCCATTGTCAACCAAGCTGTAACCCTGCCCCAAGCTAACCACTATGTTCCACTTTTGTACCGCCTGCCTGCTTAAGCTACGCAAAGAAAAAAAAAAAAAAATATATATATATATATAACAACTTGCCCTGCACTTCAAGGCCACCTATCTCTCAGAGCAGTGGTCCCCTGTGCAGGTACAATAAAATCACCAATTGATTGCATCTAAGTGGGGTCTAAATCTATCTTTTCAGGTAGCGATCATTACGACCGTCCTCATTCTACTTGATGGCTATTGTGATTTGGAGTTTATGATGTATAATTTCAGTGTTTTCTGTATTTGGAAACCTTGATCAGCCTAATGTTCCATGATCCCACATTGTTCTAAGACAGACGGGCACAGCAGATCCACTCAAAACACCTCCCTGTCTCTATCTCTTCAGATTTAAAAGATGCTTTGTTTTCTTGTCCAGTTACCTGCAGGATACTTAGCTCCCCATACTGTGTTTATTAATCTTGCCCAATGGCTTTGTAAACAGTCCTTTTCTTGAACTTATTTAATCACCTCTTTTGAGTGGATGATCTATTTTCCTTCTGGGATCCTCATTCATACAGTAACTGAAGGCCACCATGAAACAAATGAGATTCAGAAATGGGAATCTGTGAATGAGTTGCTCATGTATTTAATGAAAGCTTTATCTTTCTAACGAGGGAAAAATGAGAAAATGGTTTTCATGAGAATGATAGTCATTCATGATTTCCATGGAATCATAGTTGTTCAAATCATCGTAATCACTACCAATGCTATGGAGATAAAACTGGTAAAGTTACAAAAGCCATAGGCTTGAAGTCTCATGCTCTGTATTTTCTGTCTTAAAATCCTTAATAATTTTATTTTTGAATTTCCATTATGTAAATGAAGTCCTATGGGACAAGGGAACATATGCTAGGGGCTAGGACCTTCAGCTCCCCTGCAGTTTCACCTCCCCCTGCTCTTCCACATACCAATGATGGGCTCTTTGCCGTGTTCTCTGCCCCTGTGCAGTGACAGCTGTCAACCTATGCCCCCAGTGAGGACCTAGGTGCTGGCACAGTGAGAACTGAAATCAGACATGTACACTCTGTAACACTTTGTCTTAGAGAAGGGCCCTGGGCACCTGGGAGAGTGTGCATTTGTGCCCCAACTTTCTCTATGACTGAGCAAATATGTTAGTTAATAACAGATTAAAAACAAACAACTCCCTGATAGTTGAGCAAGAGACCATTAAAAAAAGATCAAACTTTTTCCCAGCTTTTTGAACCATGGCTTGAATTTTTATTTTGCGGTAGGCCCCACAAATTATATAGCCAGTCCTGAATGTAAGGCTAGAGAAGGGCGAGATTTTGAGAAGAGAACTGTCTGTAGCACACATAGTTATTCTGATTAATAACAATGATTGAAAACAATTGAAGGAGTCCTGTAATTCCTGACAAATCCAGGGAGTATACACAAAGAAAAGAACAAGGAAAAGCCTTTGAATGCCTAGCTAATAGCACATGAGGAAAATTGGAAAGCTTTTATAATAATTTTTTAAAGTGCTTTATCTCCAATAGTAGATATGGCTGAAAATCAATCCCAACCTGAAGATAACTTTTTAAATTGCAGCACCAATTAAGTGTTCACCCTGCTGCATTTGTTACACTAAAGCAGAAGCAGACAAACTGCTGCCCAAACCTGGCCCACCACTAGCTTTTGTAAAGAAAGGGTTTGGAACAAGGTTTCCTCACATTCATTTGCCTATTACCCATGGCTACTATCTAATGGCAAAATTGAGGATTTGCAACTGAGAACATGGGCCTGGAAATCTTAGAATATTTAATATATGGCTTTTTACAGAACAAGTTTACTAACATCGGCACTAAAGTAATGTCGCCAATAGTGTGGGGGACGATCCTGAGACAGGGAATGAGGACATTTGGCTGTGGCACACAAGGCCAAAAATATCGAATCCCCAATTCCTTATGAAATTTGTTTGCCTGTAAGCACATGTTGCTACAATGATTTCTAGGGCCATAATGAGAGTTAGACACCAGTATAACTCCTAGCAGAAATACAGGCCTGAATCAATCATAGTCACTGTATAAAACAAAGAGGTTAGGGATTTAGTTGTTTTTTTTTTTTAATTTCAGATGAATATGAGGATACAAATGTTTAGGTTACCTTGTTTTCATTTATAAGGTAAAGTTCGAGTTGTAATTGAGCCCTTCACCCAGGGATGTGCTGAACTCACATTGTGCACTTTAGGTGAGATCCTGCCAGTCACTCTCCTTCCACCCCCTCTAGAGGAAAATGTATGTGAGTGGATTATAAGGATGTATATTCAAAGGATAAATAAGATTAGGCTGAATTTATTATAGGTTAAATTCATCACCCCAAATTTAATGTTGCTTGAATACTTGAAATCACAATCACACTATCATCTCATCCTCATTATCATGGAAGAGAGAGCTTGAAAGAATCCTGTGACAGCCAATGACACTCCATGGGAGTGTCAGCTGGGAGAAAACATCCAGCAACATTGGAGTGATGCCCAACACTATGTGAAGAACTTATCATGCCATTTTCCCATGGCTGTAACACACATGTTCAAGAAGTAAGAGGTAGAACAGAGAGAACCCTACAACTATTTCACCTAATATTAACTTAAGGAATTTTTGATCCCTGCCTCTAAGTACCAAGGAAATACTGTGTCCTTTAAAAACAGTTGTGGTCATGTGGGTTGCCTGTGTGTGTGTGTAAACTAAGAATCAAAAATGGTGCTAATGGTACTGGCCAGAACCATTGATTGACTGATCACAGAGCAGACTTCCGGGTTTTTTTCCAGAACTGGGGTCAAACATGACTGTAGGGAGCACGCCAGGTATATTAGGATATTTCTTTACACTTCCTTGCCCAATAGCACAATTAAAGAGAAAGCTCGAATAAGCCGAATAAGGTCACCAGTAGCACAATGCAAAAATGAAAGTTTGAGTTATCCTCAAAGAAAGGCCTTTCTTCTTTACAAAGCTGACTTTTAACTGACTTTAAATTCCTAGTGCTACTTTGGATAAAGATGTCACTGATTAATTCTCTTTTCTTTAGGAAGAGGCCTCCCAGTCCTGGTTAATAGTCATGCCTTCCCTTTCCCTCTGTAACCTTATATGAATGCAGCCATTTCTACCCTTAGAACACGTGGCCAGGTGTCAGACTCTCCAGTTGTGTCTCATCTTCTCTGTACATCATTGTAAAGTAATGACTCCTGACAGTACTGCTACCCTAAATGTGCAATATCCATTGATGTGGACGCCTTCCAATCTGTAAACGTGTTTACTTCTTTATCAATATTTTTTGCCATGTCTTATATATGTTGAGTACGTCTAAATTGAATGCAACTTTTATTTTATTTTGTTGCAAAATAGAACAGTGTTAGTGTGTAATTCTCTATTATTTATTCACTCCTTAAAAAGTCTTTGTGATGCCACAATTATAGCCTGTCTGATGTACCAGCTAAGAGGAATACTCTACTTTGTCATAGGAACTTTCCCTTCTATCAGAATTTATGAAATGGTATTACTTCTATAACTTTTCCATTTTGAAATGGAAAAGCTTCCTTTGTGTTCCATTTTTCTTTTTTCTTTTTATATGTTCTTTAATTCATGGAAACAATTTCTAAGGCATCTTACTGTCATCATTGGTATCAAGAGACGTATTAACACGTATGTGTAGTTCACAAATCAAACAAACAGGATTGTCTCATGTGATCTATCACATTAATATTTAAATCCAACAAATATTTTTTGAAGACTCATTTTTTATCTCAGACTATTTGGGAAAGATACAGAGGTTATGGAAAAGATTTGAAAAACTGGGAGTAGGCTGTGAATTAGGAGGCATCCCTTGACATTTCTGTGGGCCAAGCTTTGAAGGAATGTTAATCTTTCCTACTCACAAGAATTAAAGCACCTAGTTTCCACAGAGTTCAGGAATCTAGCGATGCTCCAAAAGAAGGGAAAGATGGTTATAGTGGCTAGCGAGGATTTTCTCAGGAAAATTTCCATGAACTCCGATGTCCTGACCCCTCTTACTCCCTCCTTTGAAGGTAACCACTTTTAAAAGTTTCATTTGTACTTTCTGGTTATTGTGAAATATCTTTATGTACTTGCTGAAGAAAGTCTTCCAAGAGATGCCTGGAAGTTTCAGTGTCTTAGTCATTTGCCATATGATCAAGACTTTTTAAATTGTAATTCAATTTTAATTGTACTGTAGAAAAAATTTTATCAATGCACATCAATTCAACATTGAAGGCTTTTTTTTTTGAGATGGAATCTCACTCAGTTGCCCTGAGTGCTATTATCATACATAGCTCACAGCAACCTCAAACCCTTTGGCTCATGAGATCCTCCTGCCTTATACTCCCGAGTAGCTGGGACTACAGGCACCCACCAAAATGTCCCAGCTACTTTTTCTGTTTTAAGTAGCGACAGGATCTTGCTCTTGCTCAGGCTGTTTTGGAACTCCTGAGGCTCAAGCAATTCACCAGTCTCGGCCTCCCAGAGTGCTAGGATTACAGGTGTGAGTCACGGTGCCCAGCCTACATTGAAAGCTTTTTATTCAACAAAACTGAGCATTAAATATTGCTGTTTATAGAATAGATTTGGAAATAAATTGGTAATATTTTAAGATAAGATACATACTCACTGATCATAAAAGAATAATTATAATCCATTCAATCTTAATGTAACCAATACTTTGACTTGATTATAGTTTGGATACTTAAGGCAAACCAAATAATATAAAATCAATCAAGAAAATAAATTTATTTGAAATGTCATAATACAGAAAACTTTAGAGAACTAGGAAGTTGAGAGAATTACTAAATTACCTTCCTACATATCATCCACTTTCAATAATTATTAACTTATGGGTAATCTTTTTACCTCTTGCATCTGGCTTTCTTTTACCCGGTCCTAAACAAATTGAAGTAAATATAAGTTACTAATGATTTCAACCATGAACCTTTTGGTATTCATGGTGGTTTTAAAGTTACTGTCCCAAATTTTTGTCATTTCTTCTTTCAAGAGTTAGGATTTATGGATCCTCCCTATGAGTTTGTGAACTGCTTTATCAGTAAAATATAGCAGAAGTTAGGTTTTCCACTTTCTAGCCTCAGGCTTTAATAAACTGTTAGCTTCCATGGTCTGTCTCTTGATAGATTTGCTCTTGCACTAAAACCACTAGAGTATGAGAAAAAAACAGATCATATCTATACGTTATATCCATAGGATGTGTATATTTGTGTATATATACATACATATGGTGTGTAGATATGAGCGTGCGTGTCTAAGTCTGTATTTACATCTACATCTCTATCTACATGTATGGTTTCCTGGCAACAACCCTAGACGTGGTTCAAGGCATCAGTCAACATCAGTCACTATACAAGTGCGTAAATCTTTGAGATTCATTTAATCCCAGCCACCATCTGAATGCAACTACGTGAAAGACTTTGATTAGTCCAGTTATACTGCAGAACTGAAGGAAATTAATTAAAATAATTTTCATAATTTCATAAATATATAAATTTCAGTTCACAAATGTTTGTGGTGACTTATTATGCAGCAAATGATAATTCAAATAGATTTTGGTACCTAAAAGTTTGTGCTACCATAACAACCCAAAATATAATGACACTGGTTTTGGGACCCAGTGATAGAATGAGGTCAGGAGACCCTCAAGGCTACTGAAAAAGAGTAAAGAGCAATGATGTTGAAGGCATCAGTGAGCACTGAAAGAGAAGAAAATGTTACAAAGTTAGAGAAAAACGGACCTTTGTGATCTAATAGCAAAAAATTGACAACGGTGTCGTAAGAGGTAATACGGAATGTAGAAAATGTTCCTAGTGGACATGGTGATCTAGATAAGGGATTTCTAGGCTGCATAATTGGAAGTGCCACTTGGCTTTCTCCTACTGAGTATGATAAACTATGAGACAAGAAAGACAAGGTAGATAGAGGATGAGCTGCTACATAAAATAGCTCAAATATGCTGCATCTAAAAGTTTCTCATTCGCAGTATCCCTGAAGGCAGAAGTGTTTGAGACCAAGAAGTAAATCCAAATGAGATCTAGTATGATTTTTAAAAAAGATATCAGATGCAACCACTCACAGGACCATATGGAGTGACAAGAATCCTCTCAGTGTCTTTGGGGCATGTTTCATGCATCTTTATTACACCATAAACGTCTCACACAGTCATGTGGATGCAGTCCCACAGAGGCTGCAGAGGGCACTGGAGACAGAGCAGGACCTGTCATAAAAAAAGATTTGTGAGTGCAACTTTTGTCTAACCTAGTAACACAAATTCAATTCATAGAAATAATACATACTTTTAAAAGGATTTTTTTTATTGTTAAGTCTGGTAAAAGTACTACCAGCTTGGACTAAATGTGCAAAGACAAAAAAAAAAAAAAAAGAGAGAAGACGTCTTTATCCCTTGGTCTGATACAGTAAGAAAATTGTAAAAAAAAAAATAGTCTTGCAGCAAACATCAGTAATTTCTCATCAAAAAGGAAAGATGAATCAAAGGACAGAAGCAAACTGTATGTAGGAGGCACAGAGTCATAGTAGAGATGTTGAAAACTCATACCCAGCTGATTTCAGACTTTCCGTGGACCAAGGACTGCTGTGTGAAGATATTTTTCCCCTTATTAAGTGGAAGTTATTTTGTACTTTTCTCAACATTGGATATTGGTTTGGTGGTGGGTAGTACAACCATCTCTTTAGTTCACAGTTCTTTATATCAAGAGGAACTATATTTAAAAAATAATAGGAACCATCTCCACAGAGTTCATCTAGATGTAGACCAGATATACAACAGGTAACAGTCTCTAGGACTCAAGTTTGAACCTAATTCATAAAGAGATGTTACTTTGGAGTAGGGGTCACTAGAAATGGGTGAATATTTTTCCTGCATGTAGTTGTGTAAATTGTGTGTGACCAGAACAACTTTGGCAGTTCTAAAATGAGGTCACTAAATTAATTGGCATTTTCTTCTATTGGGAGGTAGAGTCTTCACCTCCTCCTCTTGAAGGTGAACTCTTTCATTGTTTGAACAATAAAATACAATGGAATCGTTATGTGGCACATGAACAGTTTCTAAGTCCAGAGCTTCAGACTGGTGACTTACTTGTTTTCTTTTCTTTCTTTCTTTTTTTCTTTTGCCATTTTTGACCAGGGCTGGGTTTGAACCCGCCACCTCCAGTATATGGGGCAGGCATCCTACTCCTTTGAGCCACAGGCACTGCCCATAATTTACATGTTTTCTTTCTTGTGAGGTGGCCTCTAAACTCAGCCACTAAACTGGGAGGAAGGCGGGACTGTATGTGGAGACCAGGTGTGAGTGTTGTGCTGAAACCACACTTGACGTCTCAGGTGCCGCCAGCCTCGACTGCCAGAGAAGTAAGATAAAAAGATCTCAGGATGACTCTAAGCCCTCTGAACAGCACCACATGAA
>CAUYQV010158479.1:0-13477 GCA_963574575.1 Galagoides demidoff | reverse complement strand
ATCATATTTCCATGTTTTGTGGGGTTCATATTATTCCTAATTAGAAATTAGTTTACTTGAGTTAACAAGATTTGTTTTCCTATCTGAGAACAAATGTATCCTGTCACGTTTCAACACAGGATGGAGTGATAACTCCTCTAATGCCAAATGCCTTGACTTGCTCTTTTTTTTTTAGGTCCTGTCACGACACAGCCAGTGCTCTGTGAAGCTGATCAATTTTCTTGTATCTACACTCTCCAGTGTGTCCCTCTCTCAGGGAAGTGTAATGGACAGGAAGATTGCAGAGACGGATCTGATGAAATGGATTGTTCTCCCAGCCTCTCTCCTCAGCTCTGTGGGGAAATGGAGTTCCGGTGCTCTACAGACGAGTGTATCCCATCCCTCCTGCTATGTGACGGGGTGTCTGACTGTCACTTTAATGAAGACGAATCTAGCTGCTGTAAGTTATTTTCACTAACTTAGCGCGCCAGGGAAGAAAGGCTGTTTTGAAGTGGTAGAGAGAGCTTGACAGATAAAACAACGTTCTTTAGAGTCTCACTATGACCGTATCATCAATAACAGTTTTTTGTGTGTGTGTTGTGTTGCTACACAAAGCATATAGCAGCCCTTCCTTCCTGAAAATGCTCTGTTTGTGGTCACACCAATATCTGTTAAACCTGTCTCTTTTCCTACGCCATTTACATCAGAATCATTCCCATGGGGGGTGCCCTTATGTATTTGTTATCTTTTTAACACATATTTATGGAAATGGTTTAAAGTAATATGATTATAATTTCTTTCCACCATAAAAGTTCATGAAGTGGCTCAAGTAAAATGTTAGAAATAAATATGTATGTTAATGATTATATGTACAATGAAGCCTCCATAGTTAATCACTTCCCTACATGGACCACCTCCTTAAATGGACCTAATTCTCATAGACTAGACACAAACCACATGAATTTAACAGTACAGTAGTGCTGGTTCCTTATGTTGACCACCTCTGTATGTTGACCAGCTTGTTATCATCACTTGAGTGGTCAACTTACACAGATACTACTGTATATAATTAAGGGTCAGGTCTGGACAATTATCTAAATAGATGCCACGTCATTAATGGTTCTTGGAATGGAAAAGACTACGGACATGGATTTGAATCTCATACTTGCTCCTTCCTACCAATCCAACCCTGGAGTCATTGAGTGCTATCCATTTTAGTTCATCACCTGTAATGAAGACAAGAATACCTAACATACAAGGCTATGAGGATTTGAGCAGATGCATGTATTAACCCCAAGCTCTTCATTCTGTATCTTCTATTTTTATTATAAACAATGTTAGATAGAGAAGGAAGAATATCATTAATAGTTAAGAAGTAATTACATACATCTTAAAGCAAGTACATAATTGGGGTAGAGTCCAAGCACCTCCATTATATTTAATTACATATTTTCTTGCTTATATTTATGTTTTATTATCCTATGTTTTAATATCCTATATTCTATATCCTATTCTATTATTGATGGGCATCCATAAACCATCACAAACCATATCACACTTGTTTGGAATAGTAAAAAGCAGTTTGGAATGTAACTATTAAAGGAGAAGATGGACAGAAATATAGGACTATTTCAGGGTTCTATTTAGTATGATCATCCAGAATTATGATAACTATTGGAAAAGGAATAAAGATGAATGAAAGAAAAGAGATGGCTTTTGAATATTTAAAGGCATTGGCCTTCAATCAGCAAAGTTCCTTTACTGGTTTAGGCTTACAGGTTGGTTTTCTTATCTTCCTGTTATTTCCTACACATAAATTCTCTCTGTGATAAAGCCAACTTGTCAGGTCTTATAACATTTTCTTAGAGGCAAGGTAAGCAAATGGAGGTGAATGGAAAAGAGAAAGCCTGCCAAATTACTTATCTCTATTCCCATCAGGGCTCTGATGTAATTTGGCTGATAAAAATCATATTAACTTCAATACAGTCATATGATATTGGCTCCAAATAAGAATGCTATTTAAAGAAAAGCTTAGGAAAGTACTGTGCCCTTGTCATTTTAGGCATTCACTGGAAAATTGGAGTTTGACTAATCATATAAAGTCTTGCTGCTAAAGGGAAATAAGTCCAGGATAGGAATTAATGTAGGGACAAAATGCTAGAACAAAATTACAGTATAGAATCATTCAATGATCACAATCCACCAACTATCTGAAGGTGTGATAGTTTGGGGGGGCCCCCTTATTGATTTAGAATGGAATTTATAGATTCACATTCATCAGTTCATTCACAAAGCTACATTAAGAGCCTCAGTGAAGCCACATCCTCTGTTAGACACTTATGATACAGGTGGATCTGATGTCATCCCAGCCCCACTTGTAGATGTAGATATATTATTGAAGGACAGTAGTAAGAGAAAACTGGGAATACTATATGGTTATTTCTATAACAGAGATAAACACACAGCGTCTAGAGGACATAGGATGCTCCCTAACTCTGGTGTTGGGAACCTGAATGTTTTAACAAGAAAAATGTTTGTACAGTCAACCTTGGAAAGGCGAGTAGTCATTAGCAAAGAAAACCAAAGAGGCTTGACTCAAGTGAAGATTGTTCCAGGAGCAGAGAGCAAGGTGTTTGAGTGAAACTTATTTGGTATTACCAGAGCAGAGTCATGTGAGACGTATGGAAAGGATTCTGGAGAGATAAGCAGAGACCAGATTGTGCAGAGTCCTCCCCCACCAGGCCAGTGCTGCGCGACTGTGCCTCACTTGTCTGCGGGATGGACTGGAGTCAGGAAGGGGGATTGGTGAGGAGATACTGCAATTCACATGCAAAGCAATTGATTAGATAATGAGGTAAAGATTACAAATAGGTTTAGGGACAGCCAGGAAATACAAAAGAGAAAGGAGTCGAGAAGTTCTTCCAAGATTCTCATTTGGCCAGGACAGGCCAAGTGCTATTTCTTGAACAATAGCAGAAGAAGAGCATCTTACTGGGAAAGGCTATGGCTTCATTTTCAGATGTGTTGTATTTGTAGTACCTATGACACCTCCACATGAGTGTCTTCAAAATGTATATCTTGCACTTGGGAGGGCGATAAAGCAATATGTATGAGGATACACAGCACTCAGCATATTACAACTGAAGTAGTAGGTACAGAAGAGAGACAGAGAGACAGCATCTAAAGGAACTCCTAAGGGACAGTTTGGAAAAGGCACATGTGAAAGATACTGATAAGACACAGTCATAGACGTTAAAGGGCAGCAAGAGAGTGGTTCACTTAAAGCAAAGGTAGAAAACCGTGAGTATCAGAGGGTATTCACAGGGGGGAATGTTTTCGAGAGGTAGAATAAGAGTGGGACTAAAAATTACAACTATGGAAAAGCAAAAAGCAGTTTTCGGTTATCTTGGAGTTTCCTGTAAAGTAGGAGGGCAGAATTCTGAAGTCAATCTTTTGGAAAAGCAAATGGGAAATGTCAAAGAGAAAAACCAATCATAGATACCTTCCAGAAGGTGTAATTGGAGTGTGATATGGGATAAAAGGAGAGCTTTGCTTCCTCATGTTTAAATATTATAAGAATAAGAATTCTGACATGTTTACAATTTTAGCCAGGGAAATCAATAGCAATTGATATTTAGAGTCCTTTTTACCTTGTATTATAGCAGAAAAAAATGTTTTCGTGATCAGAATGTTCAGATGACAAACCTGTACGTTCAGTATTTTAAAATAATTCATACTTAATATCATCTTTCCATTGGAAACATGTTAATTTTTTACAGACTGAAATGATATTCTTTTTATCTGAAATATCCTCTTCCCTAAAAAAAAGAAATGAAAATGTCAAACATCATTAATCATTAGAACACTAGCATTATCCCAGAAATTCTCCTTTCACTTATATTTCTCAGAAAGTAATCTATTCACCAGGAAGGTTTAAAGATTTCATCAATGTCATATCTGTCAATTTCCTGGCAAACAATAAATAAATAAAGGTTCATTGATATTGCATAAGTTGAGAATATATTAATAAGATGATTGTTTGTTAGGGAAATACTATGCATAGCAGAGTCATAAGGGATGATAAGAGTGAAAGTTTTTATCACCTATAGACCAAAGGGTGTGAGAGCAGGGATCAGGCCCCTTAACCTGAATTCAAGAAGACCATTTGATAATAGGTGTGGCATTTGATTAAGGGAAAGAGCTAGTCCATACTTATCTCATAGACTTTCTTCTCTCTATTAATCTGCTTTCTTCTCTTTATTAATCTGCTTTTGGCATTACCCATTGGCCAAACCCAACTGTAATCTAGAAGTCAAAGAAGCTTGTTGATGTCACTTTAGAGGTCACCTCCCAAGGCCCAGAGCAGGAAGAGAAGGTGGTGATTAGATCAGGAGAAACTCATAGAAACAATCTATCAGTGACAGATACGACTGTAAAAAACAAACATGGCCGTGAGCAGCGTACCTACTTTCCAGGAGTACTCAGTACACCCTATGAAATTGCCTTCTGACGGTTTTCCTAAGATTTGTAGATCAATCCTTATTGTCAATATTGTTGTTATTGGCCTTTACCTATTTTGACTATGATCTTAGCATCCTGTAATCCTTTTCAAGGACAGGGTAAAGATTATCCCTCTGCCTTTGCCAACTCCCTTTCTTACCCGGTGTACTTCTCTTTATTCAACATTGAAGTCTTGGTAATTATGTCTGTGCCACACAGGCATTGAAGGATTAAGTGAAATTAATATAGTGAGTATGTAATGCATACATAATAAGTTATTATCCTTTTCCCATTAAATTATTTTTTGTTTAATTGAAAATTATTTAAACTGCTAAGATATTGTCATAAGTAAGGGTGGCACTTGGACTTCAATCAAAAATAGAATTACTATCCACTCTGCCCTGTGTTAGTCGTGTGTGTACCCTGAATGAGTTGTAGCCTTCATACTCACAGCCCAACACCATAGTTCCTCTGCTGTTAAAAATATTGAACAGCTGTAGAGAGTAGTTTTTCTTTGAATAGAAAATGCATACACATTCCTAGTCCTACATACTTTACTTTTGTATCTATTTCTCACATAGCAACTATAATCTGTAAAGAGAATTTTGCCTTCAAGGAGTAAGTCCAATGAAACATTCATGATTATTTTTTAAGGTATGATGTAGCAAAATGAATGAGCTAAAAGGCATAAAATACCCTATGCTACTTAGCCTATTTTGGTTAAAAAAGGAGTAGATGTTTTATAGACATTAAAACATAAGTCTGGGGACAGGTGTTATAGCTCATGTCTGTAACCCTAGCTCTCTGGGAGGCTGAAGTAGGAAGATCCCTTGAGCTCAGAAGTTCGAGAATAGCCTGAGCAAGAGTGAGACCCCATCTGTATTAAAAATAGAAAAACTTGATGGGCTAGGTGGCACATGCCAGTAGTCCCAGCTGCTCAGGAGGCTGAGGCAAGAGGATCTCTTGAGCCCAAGAGTTTGAGGTAGCTATGACCTCTGATGCCATGGCACTGTACCCAGGGTGACAAAGTGAGACTCTGTCTCAACAAACAAACAAAGCCCACATGAGTCCGAAAGAGAATGTAGCAAAAAATAGATATTGTCCATGAAAATGTTACCTATAAATTTTATATAGAGACACTTTGGACTAATTTTAGAAATTCTCTTTGTTGTATATGTATAAGTAAAGGAAGGAAAATATTCCTATATTCAGTATAATTTACTTTGTTTTATGGATGCCAACAAATAAATATTCATAGTATTCATAAATTATTTCCTACCTACTTCTAAAGGAAATTGATAAATATCCATTAACTATGTTATATTATTTTAGACACCACACAAAACATTGTTTTGTTCTCACATTTCATAAAGCAAAAAGGTCAATGTTTACTTATCTAATTGATTGACTTTCTAATAAAATGGAGAAAGTAAAACTTTTTATCTTGAAACCATTTATTTTCTTAGCTGTATATGTGATTCAGCACTATTTGTGCCAATGTTGTAGACTTATACCACCTGCAGTTTAGAGTTCTTTATTATACAGTCAACTTGGAAATAAATCATCTGTCACATTGAAAACTGGGTTAAGAAATACAGATGAATTAGTATTTCCATTAGTAGAAATGTTCAAAATACAAACCTTACAAGTAGATGACTAGTATCTGCTACCTTTGTATAAGAATTTTAACACTGTATTGTTTAGAAACTTACAACTTACATATGATCCCTCAGCCTTTTGCAATGAACAACCACCTGTGGCTCAGTGAGCAGGGCTCTGGTCCCATATACCGAGGGTGGTGGGTTCAAACCTGGCCCTGGCCACACTACAACAACAACAAAAAAAATGGCCGGGCATTGTGGCAGGAACCTATGGTCCCGGCTACTTGTGAGGATGAGGCAGGAGAATTGCCTGAGTCCAAGAGCTGGAGGTTGCTGTGAGCTGTGACACCACTGCACTCTACTGAGGACAACAGAGTGAGACTCTGTCTCTTAAAAAAAAAAAAGTTTCCACACAAAAAGATGTGTGTATATACATATATGTACACACAGATATATACATGGCTATATACATACATGTATATACAGGCATATTTCAATTTATTGCAAATTGCTTTATGTACTTCACATAGATTGTGCTTTTTACAAGTTGAAATGGCAACCATATGTCAGGGAAGACTGTCAGTATTACTTTTTCCAAAAACATGTAGTCACTTCGTGTCTCTGTCCCATTTGGTAGTTCTCAAAATAGTTCAAACATTTTATTATTATGTGTTTATGGTGCTCTGTGATTGGCGATCTTCGATGTTATTGTTGTAATTGTTTGGAGGCACATGAAATGTACCCAGGCATGGCAGTGAATTTGACCAACATCCTGTGGGTTCTCACTGCTCCACCAACTGACTGTCCCCTGTCTCTCCCTCTCCTCAGGCCTGTCTATTCTCTGAGGTACAGCACTATGAAAATTAAGCCAGTAATCATTCTGCGATAGCCTGTAAGTGTTGCAATGAAAGGCAGAACCCCAGATCTCTGACTCTAAATCCTACGCTAGAAATAGTTCAGCTTAGAGAGAAAGGCATGCAAAAAGCTGGGCTAGGCTGCAAGCTAGGTAAAGTTCTTCAGGGAAATCAAAAGTGCTGTTCTACTGGACATAGGAATGATAAGAAAATGGAATAGCCTAATGTTGACATGGAGAAAGTTTTAGTGGTGTGGATGGAAGGTCAAACCAGCCATAATATTCTCTTGAGCCAAAGCCTAATCCAGAGGAAGGCCCTGGATTCTCTTCAATTCTGAGAGAGGCGATGAAGCTGGAAGCTGAAGAAGAAAAGTCAGAAGCTAGCAGTTTAAGGAAGGAAGCCAGCTCTGTAACATACAATTTCACATTGAAGCTATCAGTGCTTACGTAAAGGCTGCAGCAAGTTATTGGGAAAATCTACCTAAGATTATTGATAAAGACGGCTAGACAATGTATACAAGACAGCCTTATCTTGGACAAAGATGCCATTTGGATTTTCATAGCTAGAAAGGAAAAGTCAATGGTGACTTCAAATTTCAAAGAATGGGCTGACTTTTGTTAAGGGATAATATAGCTGGTGATTACGTATGGTGTCTCCAGAGTCACCCTCATTGTCACCATACACAGAAAAATTGTGAAGTTATAGCCCAATGCACCTTTATTTACAAAATATCAATTACAAAATTTTACAAAGAGGTGGCCGACCCACAGAGAATATTTCGTAAACAGTTTGGTATAAAGGTACATAGAGCTTCAAGTTCTCATTTCCCACACATATGGCAACACTGGGGGTGACTTTTGGGACACCCTGTATTATAAGGTGAAACCAATGCTCATTTACCTAAAAGCCATTTTGAAAATCCTAAGACCCTTAAGAATTATGCTAAATGTATTCTGCTTGTGCTCTATAAGTGTCATAAAACCTGGATAATAGCACATTTGCCTACAGCATAGTTTATTAAATATTTTAAGCCTACTCTTGAGATCTACTGCTCTACTTTGTTTTCAGTAGATCTCAAGACTCCTTTCAAAATATCAGTGTTCTTCGACAATGTACCTGGTCACCCAAGAGCTCTGAAGAAAATACAGAGGGAGATCAATGTTGTTTTGTTGCCTAACACAACATCCATTCTGTGGATCAAGGAGTAATTTCAACTATCGAATTTTATTATTTAAGAAATATATTTTGTAAGCCTATCGCTGCCATAAATAGTGAGTCCTGTGTTGGAACAGGGCAAAGTAAATTGAAAATCTTCTGGAAAGAATCCACCACTCCAGATGTCATTAAGACTATTCATGATTGATAGGAGGAGTTCAAAATGTGATCAGTATTAAGAGGGGTTTGGACGAAGTTGATTCCACCCCTCATGGTTGACTTTGAGGGGTTCAAGACTTCAGAGGAGGAAGACACTGCAGATGTGGTGGAAATAGCAGAAGAAGTAGAATTCAAGAACTAGAGCCTAAAATGTGACTGAATTGTTGCAACCTCATGATCAAACTTGAGCTTCTTAAGGATGAGCAAAGAAAGTGGTTTCTTGATATGGAACCTGCTCCTGGTGAAGAAGGTGCTGTGAACATTGCTGAAATGACAACAGAGGAGTTAGAATAAACTGAGTTCATAAATCAGCAGCAACATTTAAGAGGATTCACTTCAATTTGGAAAGAAGTTCTACTGTGAGTAAAATGCTATGAAACAGCATTGCCTGCTACGGAGAAGTCTTTTATGAAAGAAAAGTCATCGATGTGGCAAACTTCATTTTTATCCAATTTTCATAAATTGCCACAGTCGCATGATTCTTGAATAACCACCACCCTCAGCAGGGAGAGCCATCAGCATTGAGAAAGACACTTCACCAGCAAAGATTGTGACTTTCTAAAGGCTCAGATAATCAGTAGTATATTTAGCAATGAAGTATTTTTTTAATTAAGGTATATATGTTGTTTTGTGAGATATTATACCATTGCACAGTTAATAAACTATGATATGTATAAGCGTAACTGTTATATTCACTGGGAAACAAAATCTGATGTGATCTGAGTTAATGCGGTATTCACTTTTCTGGAACTATACCTGCCATATCACCAAGGTGTGCCTGTATATACGTATTTATTTTTAATAAGTATCTATTTTTTCTTATAAGAGTTGAACAATCATTCTATTTCTTAGTCAGTTTGGAACATAATTTATCTTGTCTATGTAATCCTAAAATGACTTAACCCTTTGTAAAAGCTGAAGATCAGCCTTCTCCTGGAAACTCAGTCATTTGTGTTATCTAATTCCAGTCTTATTTTTTTCCTAGACTTTATCTGCCTTACCTCCCTATCTAAACTTCCTAGTTAAAGACAACCTGCTGTGCTCACTGTTCCAATATGTGACTTACTGATCTTCCATCTATCAGCTTTTTTCCCCCACTCTGCTAAATGGCTTTTCTCTAAAAAATAATGCAAGTTTAAATATATTTCAAGACTCTAGTCCTGCTTCCAGCCTTTGTAGATCTCCCTGTGCTCACAAATTCTTATTTTTGTGATACTTATCTATAACAGGGCTTTGACAGTGGCATCTGACCTGAAGCAATTTCTTTCACCATTACTTTAAACTCCCTTCTTGTTTCCTTACTGTCACTGTTGTATAGATTCTGGTCACTCATTGTTAAAATGTCTCTCCTGAACCCTCCACTCTGAGTTCTTAGTGCAGAGTCTTCCATGCTATGGAAGCTCGATGAAGTTCATTACTATGAATTGATAGTCCAATGCCTTAAGAAAAAATTCTCAAATAAGAGTATTGCTTAAATTTTTCAAGCTAGCATTTTCGGTTAATGAAGATACATATTGTCAAAAACACCACTTTTTATGTCCAACTTTAATATATATTTTGATGGGCAGTTCTCAAAGCTGAGTGTGTCAATAGCCTATGATACCTCAAATAAGCAATTCCTTCCAACCCACAGTTATGCTTGAAGGGAGGAATAATTTAGGGTAGAACTGACAATATCTGTATAAGACCTATACTTGGGGATATATATTCCTGAGTTTGCGAAATTGTCGATTTACTTTGCAAAGTTGTGACTTAATTGTCTCTATTCTTTTGCAAGGAATTTTTCAGACCAATGCTTTTTAACATTTTTTTCTGTTTGAGAGAGACTCTCACTCTGTGCCCTTGGTAGAGTGCTGCAGTGTCAAAACTCATAGCAATCTCAAACTCTTGAGCTCAAGAGATTCTCTTGCCTCAGCCTCCCAAGGACTCCCAAGACTGCAGACACCCACCTGGCCATTTTTAGTAGAGACAGGGTCTGGCTCTTGGTCAGGCTGATCTCTTACTCTGGAGCTCAGTCAATCCACCTACCTTGGCCTCCTAGATTAGGGTTACAGGCATGAACCACTGCTCCCAGCATATTTTTAAATGTTAGTAGCAGGTTTTGGGGTAAAATTTTTAAATAAGGAATTGTATACCATACCATTAAGTACATCAGATGCAAACAGAGCTGTTCTTTCTGAACCTGGGTTAAGTGGCAGACAGCTCTGATTGTCCACTGATGCCTTCAACATATCTCTGCTAAACTCTGGGACTCAGAGGAGCAGGATTAGAAGAGGAGTACAGCTCAGGATCATTATTATTGAGTGCTTTTGAAATCTATCCAGACTTTCCACAAATTAGTGCAGTGAGTTCATGCTTTGACACGTTCCCTCTGCTCCACAAATATAACAATACTAGATAAATGAGCTATCCCATAAAAAATGTTCAAAGACAAAATAAACATCAACCAACATCATAGACCAAAACCAGTGTATTTAGAAAACCAGAAAACACAGATCAGCCCAGAATACAAGAATACAGTCCCAGGACTAAGCACCAAGCTTCCTATGGACAAAACATTTATAATTGAATTCATCAAGGTTCTTATTCAAGGAAGGTAGTAGAGTCCTTTGCTGGACTACTAGATAGCCATTGAGTAGTTGCCAGTACTTTTGACAGGTACCAATAAAGACATTTTTCTGAAACAACCACAGTCTCATGAGCAATAGACCCCCATCCTATTAATGTACTTGTCTCTTGAAGTCAGATCAAGCTCTACGTGTGGCCCCCAACAAGAGACTGTAGAATTACTAAAATCCCTCCTGGATGCAGGGTCGAAGTGTCAGTGACCTACATCCCCATGCAGGTCTAGCAGGCACCCAGGGATCTCCCATGAATTATGCCCCACATGGAAGCCAATGAACTTCAAGCAAGTTGCAATCTCTGTTTGGTCACATATAATATGGGAAACATTAACGGAGCAGGGGAAATGCAGAAGCATCTGCCTTGAAGTCAAAGTTGACTCTTGTTCTGAAATAAATCCAGGCTCTGAGTACATAAAATCTATTTGATTGCATATTACATAAAGCCTGTACTGCTCACAATGGGCTGCCATAACCAAATGCCACAAAGCAGGTGGTTTAAACAACAGAGATGTGTTGTCTCACTCTTATGGAGTCTAGAAGTCCAAGATCCAGGCCTCTCTCTGGGTTACAGACGGCCATCTTCTCACTGTGTCCTCCCTCACATGGCCTCTCTATGCAAGTGCCTTCCTGATGTCGCTCCTTTCTAGGACTTTAGTCATACTGGATTAAGGCCTTAGCTTGATGACCTCTCTTAACCCTCATTCCCTTTCATAAAAACCCTAAAAGCAGTTTTATTGTGGGTGAGGCCTTCAATGCATGAACATGGTGGGGAACATAACTCAGTGCAGAAGGGTGCACATTTAGGAAATCATTCCACCTACAACTTTTGGCAGGGCATTTTAAGTCAATAAATCTTCTAAAATATAGAACTGGAGAAAAATAAAGGGTAACACAATAAACTGTCTTCTTATTTCATTATTAGAAATGTACTGGAGAAAAAAGAAGACATGCCTTCAACCATGATGTTTATTCTGTTTTTCAGCCAATAAGAGCTGTTCTAACGGAGCCCTGGTGTGTCCTTCCTCTGAGAGCTGTGTCCCAGCTCCCCAGCGCTGTGATGGTTCTGTTGACTGCCCAGGCCTCCAGCTCGATGAGTCCAGCTGTTCAGGTGCTCTACTTCCATTCAAATATTATTTGTGAGTCTGGGTGCAGTAGCTCACACCTGTAATCCTAGCCCTCTGGATGGCCCAGGCAGGTGGATTGCCTGAGTTCAGGAGCTCAAGACCAGCATGAGCAAGAGCGAGACCCTGTCTCTAAAAATAGCTGAGTGTTGTGGTGGGTACCTATAGTCCCAGCTACTTGAGCAGCTTAGGCAAGAGAATCGCTTAAACACAAGAGACTGAGGTCACTGTGGGCTGTGATGCCAGGGCACTCTACAGAGGGTGACAAAGTAAGACTCTATCTCAGAAAAAAAAAAAAAAAAAACCTCTTTGCAATATGAATCAGTAACTTAACCCATGTATAATAAAAAATTTTAAAAATTGAGATTCTCAGTGATGCCAAGCATGTAATAATTGAATTTCTGTGTCACCTTGGGGGCAGGAAGAATGTTGACTTTAATTGCTACATTTATAAAAAAATGTATAAACCTGTGATATAATGAGTTCATGTTTATTTACTAAATAAAGAAAAAAACATGTTATTTTAATGTAACATAATATAATTTAAAATTATTAGCATTTAGTAATCTAATATTCTAGAATTCTCTGAAAATTGCTTGGCTTCTATAATAAGAAAACCCTATATAATCTAATGTAATTAATTTTTAAAACATGTAGTCTTTTTCTCCCCATGGCTTTATAAGAGCTTCTTATTTGCATGAGCTAGTCATGGATTTAAAAGTAAATTTATTAAACTCTGGATTGACTTTTAAACATTTTTCTTTCTTCTGACCCTGAAGCATGAATATAGTATAAAAGCTGATAGTATAAATCTGTGATTATACTTTTATCAAAACTGCTTT
Source organism: Galagoides demidoff (assembly GCA_963574575.1). Lineage (NCBI taxonomy): Eukaryota > Metazoa > Chordata > Mammalia > Primates > Galagidae > Galagoides > Galagoides demidoff. The sequence continues at coordinate 582 of CAUYQV010158479.1, read as the reverse complement.
AAACTTCTCTAATTCATCGCAGTCCATTGTTAATATCTTTTCTCAGTAATTGAATTTTTATTTCATACAGGCCACATATGAAATAAGGATAGTTGGGACCATATAATTCTGTCACAACTAAAAGATAATATAAATTAATGATAAAAGATATATTCAATCAGATTTTCTAAGTAAATTGGAAATATTTTGTATCTAAATAGATGAGAATATATATACTCTTTGTGTCTTTCAAGAGAGGAGAACATTGAGATAAGTAATAAAAGCATGATGATAATAATAATCAAATTATAGTACAAAAAAGTCTTATTTTTGATATTGCCAAAAGTCATATAAAGCTGAATTTTGTAAGTACAAAGGAAATTAAGAAGTGAGCGGATCTGGCTCCATAAACTATGCAAAGATGAATTCTCTTTGTCATTATTTTTCCATTAGGCATTCTTTTTTTTTTTGAGACGGAGCCTCAAGCTATCCCCCTTGGGTAGAGTGCCATGGCATCACAGCTCATAGCAACCTCCAACTCTAGGGCTCAAGCGAGTCTCTTGCCTCAGCCTCCCAAGTTGCTGGGACTATAGGCGCCCGCCA
>CAUYQV010158478.1:0-14668 GCA_963574575.1 Galagoides demidoff | reverse complement strand
CCGCCAAACAACAATGATGACTGCAACCAAAAAATGGCCGGGCGTTGTGGTGGGCGCCTGTGGTCCCAGCTACTTTAGAGGCTGAGGCAGGAGACTCGCTTGAGCTCAGGAGTTGGAGGTTGCTATGAGCTGTGATGCCATGGCACTCTACCCAGGGGGATAGCTTGAGGCTCTGTCTCAAAAAAAAAAAAAAAAAAAGAAAACTGAAACTCCATACTCATAAAAGAACAACTCTCCATTTTCCCTCTCCCAACCATCATTTTACTGTCTGTCTCTGAATTTGACTATTCTAGAGACCTCCTATAAGTGGACTCACAGTCTTTGCCTTTTAGTGACTGATATTTCACTTAGCATATTGTTGCATTTTATACCCAATTGTGAATTCAATTAGCTTCATTTTTTAAAGAAGTTTTCATATCTATATTCATTAGTAAAACAACTGTATACTTTTCTTGCCTTGTGGTGTACTTCTCTGGTTTAAAAAAATTAAACTAGCCTCATATTGGTTGGCCTTCCCTCCTTTTCCATTTTCTGGGAAAATGTGTATAAGAAACAGAATACTTGTCGCTTCAAAACTGGATAAGAACTTGCTTGTAGATTTTATTAAAATAAAAGAAAAAATATAGAATTTAGCATGTTTCCCATTCACTACAGAGGTCCTGTCCCTCTCTGAGGACTTTTTGTTGGAAAATCAATCCATATAAATATGTGAAACATTTAGCACCTGCGTCAAATGGGAAAGACAATAATCCTTCACAGTTACAATGATGATGCGATGAAGATAGTACATAAACCCCAGATGCTCCGTTACCTAAACTTTGAAAGTGGGAGCTGAAGACTCTTAGAGCTGTCATTCACAGCCAGTTTGCAGAGGCGCACAGAAACGTTTTAGCTCCCAGAGCACCTCATTTCTGACATTCATCTATTCCTTAATATTGATTGGGCACCTACTATGTGCTAGGCACTCGGATCCAGCAGTGATGGCAGGCTCACCCCTCTTGAGGAGCTTACTGGCTACTACAAGGATATCTATGTCCTCCTTCTCTCTCTCCTGCCTCCTCTTTTTATATTTTTTGAAAGAGAAAAATCCAGGATCAAAAGTCGTGACAATCATACTAGATATGCAAAGGAAAAAGCCAGAAGGGAATAAACAAAGTAATAGTAGTTTAGGGTGTGGCGCTACGGGTGGGCTTTTTGTTTTCATTTCCCTAACTCTACGAGGTTGTTACATCTCATCTACCATGTCATGGAGTGGCATACGGCCACGTGGGAGGGCCATAGTTCCAGCCAATTCAATGACACAACAGCTAAGGACGTCCCCGCCCCGCCCTCCCGGGAGTCCCAAGCCCCGCCTCTCTGACAGGCTCCGTTCCTCTTCCAGGATTGTCTCAGGCCCCTGGGCAGAGGCGCGCGCTCCCCCGCAGCGCAGCGAACCAATCTCTGTCCGTGTCCACGTTCAGTCCCTTTTTGGCTTCTGCCCTCAATCAAAATGGCGCTAGCTCGGAAGCTGCCGAGACTCTAGGAGTTGCCGAAGCACGTCCGGAAGCTACCGAGCAAGTCCGGAAGTTGCCGAAAGAGAGCAGCGGGGAAGAAGGATGGCGGATATCATCGCAAGACTCCGCGAGGATGATATCCAAAAGCGTGTGATACAAGAGGGTCGAGGAGAGCTTCCTGGCTTTCAGGATGGAACCAAGGTTGGTGTCTACCCCATCTGTTTTATTCCTCGGCGGCGCGGTGCGCATGCGAGGCGGGAGGAGGCCCTAGGCGAGAGGTTGCGCATGCCCAGATAGCGGCCAGTGACCCTACTGTTCTCTTGAGGAGCTCGACGCTGATTGGTCTGAATTTAAGCAGGGCAGGTTTAGGGGGTGATTTGATCTCGGTGTTTATCCAGACCCAGCTCTGGAGGAGACCTGAGACCCGAGGATGGTCCTGAGGCCTTTGAGTATGACGGCTGAGATCTAAAGGGGGAAGGACTTTGGGACGCACAAACCCGGAGAATAGACCCAGAGGCAAGTTTTGCCAGACACTGAATTTTGTAGTGTCTTTCCTACTGCACTAGTGGCTCCCTTGAGACAGATGAGGGCTGGGACGTGAAGAACCTCCCATCTTTCTCTTTTTTACCTCCAGACTCCCTGCTCCAGCCTCTCTGGCTCCCTCCCCCAGACCACCTGGGTCTCCACACTTCCCTGCTTCTGCTCCTGTACTTCCCTCCTCTTGAGTGCCTTTCCCATCTGCCACTAGTCTGCAGAGTAGGGGGCTTCTGTTATGTGCCCAGCATAACAGTGACACAGGACATGCATATTGAGCAATTGACTAAAAAACCTCACTGTCTGGACACACCAAAAGTAAGAGCTGCTGGGAATGAGTGCATCCTCCCTAGCCAGCACTGTGCTGAGTCCAGCAGCTCAACAGCCTAGGTTGGTACAGTGTAGCCCTCAGAGCGGAGGGGAGATGCAGGCTCTAGTGATCCATCCTATTAAAAAGGACATCTCTTGGCTCGGTACCTGTAGCTCAGCGGCTAGGGCGCCAGCCATATACACTGGGGCTGGCGGGTTTGAACCCGGAGGAGCCTGCTAAACAACAAGGACAACAACAACAACAAAAATGGTCGGGAGTTGGGGTGGGCACCTGTAGTCCCAGCAACGTGGGAGGCTGAAGCAAGAGAATTGCTTGAGCCCAGAGTTTGAGGTTGCTGTGAGCTGTCACACCATGGCACTCTACCAAGGGTGACATAGTGAGACTCTATCTCAAAAAAAAAGAAAGGGATTATCTCTATATACAGCTATTATGTATCTGTAATTATTAAAGCAGAACAAAAAGGGATCTTCTCTAAGAAAAGAGAGGGTGAGGCTCAGCGCCTTTGGCTCAAGTGGCTAAGGCGCCAGCCCTGTACACCTAATACACCTGAGCTGGCAGGTTCGAATCCAGCCTCAGCCAGCCAAACAACGATGACGGCTGCAACCAAAAATAGCTGGGCATTGTGGTGGGTGCCTGTAGTCCCAGCTACTTGGGAGGTAGAGGCAGGAGGAGGTTGCTGTGAGCTATGGTGCCACAGCACTCTACCCAGGGCGACAGCTTGAGGCTCCGTCTCAAAAAAAAAAAAAAAAAAGAGTGTGGGCTCTTTTAATCATATCCTCTTTTTTTTTTTTTTTTTTGAGACAGATTCTCACTTTGTTGCCCCTGGTAGAGTGCTGTGGTGTCATAGCTCACAGCAACCTCCAACTCTTGGGCTCAGGTGATCCTCTTGCCTCAGCCTCCCAGGTAGCTGGGATTACAGGTGCCTACCACAATGCCTGGCTGTTTTTAGAGACGAAAGTCTTGCTCTTGCTCAGGCTAGTCTTGAACCTGTAAGCTCAGGGTAATCCACCCACTCCGGCCTCCCAGAGTGCTAGGATTACAGGTGTCAGCCAGTGCGCCCAGCCTAACCATATCCTCTTGAGCAGCAGTTCTCAACCTGTGGGTTGCGACCCCTTTGGGGGTCAAATAACCCTTTCACAGGGGGCACCTAAATACATCCTGCATGTTGGATATTTACATTATGATTCATAACAGTAGCAAAATTACAGTTACGAAGTAGCAATGAAAATAATTTTATGGTTGGGGGTCACTACTACATGAGGAACTGTATTAAAGGGTTGTGGTATTAGGAAGGTTGAGAACCACTGCTCTTGAGGGTTCAGCCTTCAAACTCCCTCTTTCTGCACTCACTGCAGTGTCATTTCTTTAAAAACTCTCCATGCCTGCTCACTCCCAGGTGCATATCTTTAGCCTTTACCTCTCCTTTAAACTTGACATACAGCTCCCTACTCACCTTCTTCACCTGGATGTCTGATTGGTAACTCAAAGTTAACCTGCCCCACTCAAGCCTTCTCCATTTCAGTTGGGGGCACCATTGACCTTCTGGTTGCTTAGGCCAAAATTCCTGGAGTTTCCCTGGTCCTCCCTTTCTCTCTTGGCCCACAGCAAATCCTCAAAATCCAGCCTAGATCTGACCTTTCTGCCACTTCTGGTGTAGGCCACCCTCATCTCAGCCCTGAGCTGTTGCAGTGAGCTTCTCACTGTCCTCTCTGCTTCTGTTCTTTTCCCTCTACAGTCTCTTCTCATCCTAGCAGCAGAACCCATGTCAGATCCTGTCCCTGTTGTGCCTGGAGCCACCCAGGTCACCCACCCAGTGTCTTCATATCAGGGTCCAAAACAAAGTCCTCACCACAGCCTACAGGCCCCGTGGGCTGCCCTGCTGATGTCTGTGACAAAGCACTGTGTACCCCCCACCTCCGGCATCCTTGCTTCTCTGTCATGCAGACCTTTGTGCCTGAACACACGGCTCTACAAGGCTTTTGCACCAGTTGTTCTTTTGGCCTAGAAAGTTCCTCCCCCAGTATATGCCTGGCTTGCTTGCTTCCTTCCTTTGGATCTCTGCTTAATGTTGCCTCCTCAGAGAGAGAGGCATCTGAGCCCACCAGTCGGTTTAAACTAGCCTGCCCTTACCCTGCTGTATTTTGTTTTCTGCCCAAGGACTTAGCTTCCCGACACAGCACATTATTTTGTTTGTGGTCCATCTCCTTCCTCCAGAAGTTCCCTGAGCCCCATGGGGACAGACTTTGTTTTGTTCACTGTCTGGCACAGAGCTTAGGCACATAGTGGTGCTCAGTAAATACAGTAGAACCTCTGAAAGTTGACCCCCCCAAGGGACTGTAACAAACTGGTCAACATGGCAGAGGTGTCAACATAAGGAACTAGGCCTGCTGTATTGATCCGTACATGTGGTGCATGTCTGGTCTATGAAAATAAGGTCTATAGGCTCAGCGCCTGTGGCTCAAGCGGCTAAGGTGCCAGCCACATACACCTAAGTTGGTGGGTTCGAATCCAGCCCGGACCCGCCAAACAACAGTAATGGCTGCAACCAAAAAATAGCCAAGGTGTTGTGGTGGGCACCTGTGGTCCCAGGTACTTGGGAGGCGGAGGCAGGAGACTCGCTTGAGCCCAGGAGTTGGAGGTTGCTGTGAGCAGTGAAACCATAGCACTCTACCCAGGGGGACAGCTTGAGGCTCTGTCCCCCCAAAAAAGAAAAAGAAAATAAGGTCTGTACACAGCTACCATTTAATAAAAATAAATAAATAAAGATTAAAAAAAAGAAAATAAAGTCAACATAAGGAGGTGGTCAGCTACAGAAGTTCTACTTTATTTGTGGAAAAGTTTTTAGAGCCCGATTGCTTAAGCTCTCATCCCTCCCCAGTCACCCATTAGCCATGTGACTTGAGCCCCTTACTTTCCTCTCTCTGAGTTAGTTTCCTCACCAGGTGACGGGGTAAAGCCAGGTATAAGGTCAGGAGGTAATGACCCCTGGGTAAGCCTTGTCCCTCTGCCATCTACAGGCTGAGGGCTGGACTTGTCTTTGTGGGTCACATGAAGGTTTGTACCCTTGCCTAATCTTGCATGTGGCCTATAGGCCACATTCCACTACCGGACACTGCGCAGTGATGATGAGGGCACTGTGTTGGATGACAGCCGGACACGTGGCAAGCCCATGGAGCTCATCATTGGCAAGAAGTTCAAGCTGCCTGTGTGGGAGACCATCGTGTGCACCATGCGTGAGGGGGAGATTGCCCAGTTCCTCTGTGACACTAAGGTATGCGTCCAGCCACACCCTATTCTGTATCCTCAGTGCCCTTACCTGGCTAGGCCACCACCTGTGTCTCCAGATCACCCACCAACCTCCACCTGCCTTCTCCTATCCATTAGCCACATAGCAGCCAGGGGTCTTGTTCTCACATGTAAATGACCTGTACATCCCTTTGCTTCAAATCTCTGGCTCCTGGTCACCCTCAGGGTACAGTACAGTAATCTTCCCTTAACATGGTCGATAGGTTCTTGGAAACTGTGACTTTAACCAAAACAACATATAGCAGGTCCTTGAATAATGCCATCGTTTTGTTAAAACATTAATGAGGGAAAAAAATGGTTTCATCATACATTGGATAATGAAATCAGTGAGGATCTACCCAGTAAGCTGTGGCTACTCACACACCACTTTTGGGTCTGGCCTCTGCCATCTCCCCCTCCTGCTCCACTTCCCTCCCTTTCCTTCCAACTCCTCTTTTTTGTCAGGACCCTCTCTCATACTTCAAAGTTACTCTCATACTTCAAAGTTAATTCCTGGTCACCACCCGCAGGAAGTCCTTCCTGACTGCCAGCAGATGGCCTGAATTTTTCCTCTGAGTCCTTCAACCCCATGCCTTGCATGGCCAGGATCTAGTCTTCTGCATGGACCTAGGCTACTAGGGCAGGGGCTGGGCCTGTTTACCTTAGTGCCCAGTAGCTGAGACTCAGGAAACATCTGCTGGGTGAACGTTAACCCAAGAGTCAGCCCCTATGCCAATAGAGTGGTGGTGAGTAGTAATAGTTTGATTCCCAGCATCCCAGCGGCTTCTCCAGGGGAAAGGTCAAAGGCTAGATACCCTATGCCTCTCTTCCCCGGGGTTTGTTTTTTGAGATAAGGTCTTACTCTGGTACCCAAGCTGAAATGCAGTGGCATCATCACAGCTTATTGCAGCCTCAAACTCCTGGACTCTGGCAATCCTCCTGCCTTAGCCTCCTGAGTAGCTGGGACTACAGGCACCTGCCACCATGCCTAGCTAATTTTTCTATTTTCTCTAGAGATGGGGATCTCTTGAACTGGCCTCAAGAGATCCTCCTGCATTGGCCTCCCAAGATGCTGGGATTACAGGCATGAGCCACTGCACCCAGCTCTCCTGAGAGCTTTTAAGTTGCTGCCCTGGATCTAGCTCCTAGATAGGTCCTAAATGGGGTGGGGCAGGAGAAGGAGGAAGAGATGCTGGTAACAGGATATGCTAGGGCCCCCAGTAAGGATGTGAAGTCCAACTTGTGAGGTATGGGAGGGGCACGGTACATACCTGGGGGAGAGGAGGAGGTGAAGGGAAGAATTTCTCTGAGCCTCTAAGGACAGGGAGGAGTTGATGGTGGAAGTGTGTGAGTGGGGGGTAGGTGTTTGCTTTGGTGCTCAGGGAGTGTGGCAGAAGCTGGGTCTTCCCGAGGAGGGAGGGCCGAGAGGCCAGAGAAGCATTTGAAGGAAAGCCCTCCTGTGTTTCAGTGGGCTGGGGGTTCTTGGCCAGTTGCTGCCCCTCTCTGGGCCTTGGTGTCCCTTCTCATGGTGTTGGGGAAGGGAACTGCATCTCATGGACCAGATAACCAACCAGCCCACACTGATAGAGCCCCTGGTGTCCACTTGCCCTCCTGCAGCATGTGGTCCTGTATCCACTGGTGGCCAAGAGTCTCCGCAACATTGCTGCAGGCAAGGACCCACTGGAGGGCCAGCGGCACTGCTGTGGCATTGCCCAGATGCATGAGCACAACTCTCTGGGCCATGCCGACCTGGATGCCCTGCAGCAGAACCCTCAGCCTCTCATCTTCCACATTGAGATGCTTAAGGTGAGGGGCCACTTGGCCCTGGGTGCCCCTCCAGACTACCGCTGCCCAGCCTCAGAGCAGCACTGGCCCTGCCTGCCCCAGGTGATGGTATCTGGGGATGGGCTGATGGGGGAGGTGACAAGTACAAAAACACCCGAGCAGGACTCCTGGCAGTCCCCCTGGGTCTCCCTTCCTTCTTCAGGTCTCGAATATCACCTCCTCCAAGAGGCCTGCCCTGGCCATGCTTTGAAGTCCTGTAGGAGGTCGTGGCGATCTTCCCATGGACACCATCTCTGCACAGGCAGGGATTTTCACCACCTTGTTCACTGTTCTATTCTTAGCACTTGGCATAGTGCTGGGCTCACAGGAGATGCTACATGAACATTTGTTGAATGGTCATGGAACAAACAAGTGGCTTGGCTTGTAGAATCTGATGTCTTGATGCCCAGCCAACCCAGACATCACTGGGTCTACTGCTAAGAAGCTATGGTGGCCCCCCAGACCCCCATGATTTGGCTCATGCCTGGCAGGTGGAGAGCCCTGGCACATACCAGCAGGACCCGTGGGCAATGACAGACGAGGAGAAGGCTAAGGCAGTGCCACTCATCCACCAGGAGGGCAACCGGCTGTACCGGGAGGGGTACGTGAAGGAAGCCGCTGCCAAGTACTACGATGCCATCGCTTGCCTCAAGAACCTGCAGATGAAGGTGCTGCCTGGAGGCTGTGGAGGGTACATGCAGGGGTGGAGGTGCACCTGGAGTAGGGTGACCAGGCATCCCGATTTTCTAACAATTTGTCCCGCATCCTGTGGCATTTTTAAAAAGTCCCGATTTTTGGAAAGAATGCATGAATGGGCAGGAGAACAGTAAGGGAATATATGGTTTTCGGCTGCCATGGGGCTATTTTGCCAGGATATGAGTTTTATATTATTTTTGTTAATTTTATAATGTTAAACTGTAATAATAACAAATAATTGTTGAGAAGTGATTATCGAGGACTGCTTATCGAAGTTTGCATTGTTGTTAGCACCCCCTTCCCCCGGTCAGTGGTGTCCCGCTTTACCAATGTTAAAATCTGGTTACCTTAACCTCGAGCCCCAGGTCTCAACAGCTGTGCCCTACTTGGTGCCCTGTGCCCCTAGGAGCAGCCTGGGTCCCCGGACTGGATCCAGCTAGACCAGCAGATCACTCCGCTGCTGCTCAACTACTGTCAGTGCAAGCTGGTCGCTGAGGAGTACTATGAGGTGCTGGACCACTGCTCCTCCATCCTCAACAAGTATGACGGTGAGCACCGGGTGTGGGTGGCTGGGGGTGTGGGCAGCTGGACAATTGCCTGCTCCTCCCTGTCACCATTGTGAATTGGGGTTCAAGACCTAGCCTTTGACACCCCTATTCTGAGCTCCCACAGGGGTGGGGCCCTATGTTTCTGGTGGAGCATGACCAGGGAGTGGAGTGGGGGCAGCCTCAGGTCAGGCAGGGCTCTCTCCCCTGCTGGTGCCAGGAGATGTAAAGCCAGGTAGCTGGTGGGTACCCCTCAATGCCCTCATGTGCCCACTACCCCCTGGTGTTCTCTGCAGACAACATCAAGGCCTACTTCAAGAGGGGCAAGGCCCATGCAGCTGTGTGGAATGCCCAGGAAGCCCAGGCTGACTTTGCCAAGGTGCTGGAGCTGGACCCGGCCCTGGCACCTGTTGTGAGCCGAGAGCTGCGAGCCCTAGAGGCACGGATTCGGCAGAAGGATGAGGAGGACAAGGCCCGCTTTCGGGGCATCTTCTCCCACTGACAGGACCACCGGGCTCTGCCTTACCCTGCCAAGTTTCGCGTGCTGCTGCCAGCCCACCCACCTCTGCCCCTTCATGCTTCTCTGTATATAAAGGCCTTATTTATCTCCTTCTGAGTCTGCTGAGCTAGTCTGTTGGGAGAGCCAGGCCATCACCTGGCATTTCTTGGTACTTGAGTAAGTAGCCCTTGGGACAAGCCAGAGGATCAAGGTTCTAATCCCAGCTCCCCATCCACCAGCTCTGAGAGCTCTCAGTGTCCCTGACAGAGAAATGAAGATGGTCAGCTCCTGGGGTACTGACTAGCCAGGCCTGGGGTGCATGAGGAGCCTCTGGCTTTAAGGTGGAGATAAAGTGGGCAGGAGCCAGACAGTGTGGTGCCTGAGCGAGGTGGTCTCAGGGCAGCCCCTCGCCTCTGGCCCCGTGGTCTCTTGCAATCAGCTTCTAGAGGCACAGATTTCAGGTGATGACACATCTGGGCTGAGGGTGACTCCTGCCACTCAAAGGCTGGTTCAGGTTAGGAGGGTTGGGGTCAGGCAGGCTGACTATCCAGGAATAGGCCCAGGAAGAGGAGAGGACAGTGTCTTCTGTGAAAAGTTTTGCAGTCCAGGCCCCCATCCTAACCCTGCCTCTGACCTGATGTGTGACCTTGGGTATGTCTCTGCCTCTCTCAGTGTCTTCCTTCCTGAACTGCAAACTGGGCTCAGCTGCCCTGTGATGCCAGCAGGTGGGCAGTTGGGCAGGCTGTGGGTGGCATTTATTTCCATGGATTTACATACACTTAAAAAGCCTCGGGCCCTTGCCCAGTCCCTCTCCCTCCCCCCAGGGCTGGTTCCCCCAACATGACAGGGAAGTGATACTGAGGGGCAGACAAAGATGAGGGTGTGGGGCTGGGAAGCTGGGGCTGGGGCTAAAGGTCTGGGCCCCTAGCCTCCCACACACAGCTGCTTGGGCCCCTTGAGTATGTCCAATAACCCAGGTCCTGTCAGTTTGGGCCTCACTCTTCACTGTCCAGCTTGAGGCTGATGCTTCGGGCCTTGCCCCGTGCCAGAGTGGTGGGTGGTGTTCCTGAACCCTCACGCTCTGCCTGGCTGGGGCCCCTGGAGCGTAGCAGCTGGCTCTGTTTGCGGAGGAAGTCCACGGGGGCAGCCACACCATAGCTGCTCTTGGCCAAGGCAGCCCTCGGGGGTCCGGAGGAGGCATGAGCATGGGAGCCTGCCTCCAGCTGGCCCAGGTGGGCCACGTAACCATCTGACAGGAACTGTGGGTAGGGACATGGACAGGAATGAGGGGTGCTGACCAGGCCCCCACACTGTCCTTCCCTGTCCTCCCCTGCACCTGAAGCAAGGTGTGGGCCAGTAGTGCTGGCTGAGCACAGCCTGACCTGGAGTCTTCTCCCCAGAGAGAGGAACCCCAGGTTGGGAGTCAGGGTACCTTGGCTTTACTCCTGCCCAGGCCCCTCTCTGGGTCTCAGTCTCTTGGGGTCTTGGGGAAACCAACAGTGGCTGATGGTTAGTGAGCACTTGCTTTGTGTCCAGCCCTGAGCCTGTTACGTGCAGTCAACCATGGGATCTTTATGATAAGCTGATGAGGTCAGTACTCTTATTTCCATTTACAGACAGGAAATGGAGGCTCAGAAAGGTCAAGGCCCAAAGCAGAGTGGAACCAGCAATACTCAAGGCCATGAACACCCACCCTCTAACATGGGATAGCACCAGTGGGCAGTTCCATGCTGCTCATGGCCCTTGTTCTAGGAGACGCCTAGGTTCTTAGTGGCCAGTGAGGCCTTCTCCCACCTACCTAAATTGGTATGTTCCTTATGGCTTATGACTCAGATTCCAGTTCCCTGGCACGGTCCTGTTCGTTCCTCACCTTCACTTAGCCCTCACCTGGCACTGTGCCTGCAGCTTCCGCACAGCACGGCCTACAATGTAGGTCTGGCTCGGGGACAGGCCCAGCGCCGCGTACACAGCCACGTCTTTGGGAGATCCATAGCCAGCCACGATATTCAGTTCTACCTGTGGCCAAGAGGCCTGTCAGCGCCACGGGGGCGTGCATCAGGGGGCGGGGACTGTTGGGCTTCCCCAGTTACATTGTTTGGGGGCGGGGTCAGCTGGAGGGAGGCAGTACATACGGGTCTAAAGGTTCCAGTCGCTTACCCTGGGGGTCAGGCAGATCTCCCAGGTTAGGACTAAGAGGGCAGGACCTTAGGGAACCCTCTAGTCACTTAGGGCCAGGTGGCAAGATAGAGGGGATGAGTATTTAGGGGTGGGACCAGATGGGCCTCTGCTGTTCTATGGCAGGGCGAGGGTGAGGCTGGTGTCAGGACCGTGACCCTCCCCTGCCGCGCACCTCTTGCACCAGGCTCTGCAGAAACATTGCTTTCTGGCGCAGCGGGTCGTGAGTGAGGCCATCGCAGAAGGAGACTACGCCGTGGGGGAAGTTGTGCTGTGACAGCCAGGCCACCACGCGGTGCTTCTGCATATCAGGCCGGCCCGTTACGTACACGATTAAGTAGCCGGCGTCCTGCCAGTGTCTAACGGGATAGGGCTGGTAGTCAGCTCCATGGGGCAGGGGTGGGGGCCAGTCACCAAGAGGAGCCAGGGCTGGGGCGGCTCCTACCTGACTACGTCCACAGCGCCGGCGCGCACCTTGGGGTCGCTGCCCATGATGGAGACGCTGGCAGTGAAGGAGCCATCGATGCTGAAGACCACGGCCTCCGTGCCACGGGCCACCACAGTCAGGCAACACTCAGCGTACGTATGGTCGCCCCTGCGGATGAGGGTGGGGGTGGAGAGGGTGAGTGGCGTGGAGGCAAGACTTGGGGAGCCCCACTTCGCAGATGCCCATCGTGCTCACCTGACCACCATGCGCACGGGGTAGACACCGATGCCGAGCACACGCTCTGGGGGCACTGGGAAGGCGAGGCGGCCTGAGCTGTTGGTGACCTCGGTGCCAAAGTGGATCCATTTGCCTGACAGTGGCTGTGTCATGACGTAGACATCCACCTGGCGGGAAGAGGTGACGGAAAGGTCCATGGTGGCAGAGCTCTCAGGTTCCCCCTGGCCCAAAGTAGAGGACAGCGGAGACTGTTGTCGGGGGTTGGTGGTGAGGTAGAAGGCCAGGAGCTATTCTGGGGGCAGCAGGCAGGGCTGTGAGACCAAAGGTCGGGGCCCCTGGGTCCTGACCTTCTCCCCGGTAAGTGTGACCACGTCCAAAGGCCCGTACATGAAGCGGCCGCTTAGCACCTGGGGGCGGCCCTCGCATACCACCGTGTCGCTCGCCCGGTGGTTGGAGGTGACGTTCTGGTGGGAGAGGACGGCATCACCGGAAGCCGAGAGCAGGGATATTAGGGCGGGGGGAAGCAGGTAAATTGGGCAGAGCCTAGGGCGTGCTCTGCTATGGACCCCTGTGGCTCCCAGCTGCAGAGCCCAGACAGGATAGTAAGCAGGTGACGAGCGCCGGCGGGGACGAGGGCGGAGGAGGAGGAGACCCGCGGTTCCCAGTGGTGGGGCCGAAGCAACGAGGTGGGGCAGAACCGGGAAAGAGGTTTGGGGAGGAGACCCGCCGAGCCTCCCGTACGTACCCGGATCTTGACCTGCGTGCGTTTGCGCTGCCACTTCTCCCTGGGGAAGGCCGGGCTGTAGATGGACGGCTCCTCGCACTCCGCTAGGTGTGGCTGCTCCTTCTCAATCACCTGTGGGAGACACATGCGAGGTCATATGAACGGAGGGGGTCCGCCCCTTTCCTGGCTCCCCATCCTAGTCTCGTGTCCCCAAGCCCACCTGGCGCAGGATGAAGGCGACCACATCTGCGGACTCCCAGTAGCTGGCGTGGAAGAGGTGGGGCAGCGTGACGGTGGGAAAGGCGGTGAGCGCCTCAGGGCAGTACAGCGAGTAGTCGATCCTCTTGGTCCCCCACCATCGCTCCAGGACTGCTTAGCGCGGCGAGCAGCGAGTCAGGAGGGCCTCCTGCCCAGTGCCCATCTGCCTGGCCCCTGGATGCTCTCCCCTCCCCTTTCCCACTAAGGCCTTTCTTTGCCAAGTCCAGGCTGGGTGCTAGGGGTGGAGTCCAGGGCAAATGCTGGGGAAAGGGTATTTCGGCTGGGTTTGGGAGATGGAATAGGGCCCCTTCCTCCTACCCTTGAGGTTGGTGACCAGCTGACTTACTTTTAACCACCTCACTGGTGGTGCTGGGTACGGCTGGCTGGGCTGGGGGCTCAGTGCCTAACTCACTGCCTTTCCAGAAGGCACCACTGGCCGAGGTGGGTGTTGAGGGCACCATCTCCAGCTCCTCCAGAAACAGGCCTGAGTGGGTCTGCAGTGTGTCGGCTGGGGTAGGAAGGGTGGACTCAGTAGCAGGTGGGGCTAGGGTGCCCTTTTTTTATTTTTGAGACAAAGTTTCACTTTGTCACCCTCAGCAACCTCAAACTCTTGGACTCAAGCGATTCTCTTGCCTCAGCACATGCCTGCACATGCCCCCCATCAAGACACACAGTGCACCCCTCTACACACACACTGGCTGCTCTCAGACACTGGTACACCAGTGTCACTCTGCCTGCCTCCTTAGATTAGTCTCTTTCTCTAGCTTAGCTTAGCTAACCTGTCCCCTACTCACTCTGGGCTCAGGTCAGGGGGTCCTGGGGATCCAGACCCCCACAAGGGGGCAGAGCAGGGCTCCCTGGTCCTGGGAGTGGTACCAAGAAGTTTCCCATAATGTGGGAAGCACCTCACACCATCTACTAACCCCTTCCTCCCTGCTGGTGCCTTCTTCCTTTCCCCCTTTATCATGGCTAGGGGCATACCCAGTAGTAGGGATGAGCCGTCTCCCAGGGGGAACTTTTGATACCGGGGCACGGCCAGTGGAGCAATGGCCTGGAACTTGGGGGCCAGCAGCGGCTCAAGGCGTGAGGCACACGGGTCAGCCGCGTGGAACAGGTTGTAGATCTGCTCACAGGCTGGCCGCATCTGGGCCACTGCGTACCCAGAAGATAGAGGGGTAGAGAGAGAGGTGGGCTTCAGCTGGGCATTCTGAGGTAGGGGGTGTGAAAACAGCACCAGACATGTCCTTGAATTAGCACTTCCCAAACTGCACTCACTAGGGGCCTTCATAAACTGAGACAGTCTCTTGGCTAAGAGCAAAACCCAGCCTTTAGTCCCCTGCTGCGTTCAGGATGCAGCATGGGGCCTGCTTGGCAGACCTCTCCTCTCCCTGGACAAGGCATGGGTGCAGAGCTCCTCCCAGTGTACTCCGGGAAGCCCAGTGTTGCCAAGTCCCTTCTTTCTGGGCCTCAGGTTCCCTTTTCTTTTCTTCTTCTTTTTTTTTTTTTTTGAGACAGAGCCTCAAGCTGTCCCCCTGGGTAGAGTGCCATGGCATCACAGCTCACAGCAACCTCCAACTCCTGGGCTCAAGCGAGTCTCCTGCCTCAGCCTCCCAAGTAGTTGGGACCACAGGCACCAGCCA
>CAUYQV010158477.1:0-12384 GCA_963574575.1 Galagoides demidoff | reverse complement strand
CCTTCCCATAAAGACGTTTTAGTCTTGAGAGCAGAGTTTAGACTTTTACCTAAGTGGCTGCCTCTGCCAGATTAGGATAATCAGTTAATTATTTGTTCTTCCTTCTTTCCTACTTCATCATACTCATTGTCAATCTGGTTTCCTAGGAGTTCTCCTAAAACTGATGCCTAGGCAAGTCTGCCTCTCACTAACTCTCTCAAACTGAGAATTATTATCCCTCAAAATAAAGAGATTCTGGTTTAAATATTAAAAACTGGGGGAAAAACATGCAGAAAAACCCTTTTCTTGGTATTCCCTGCCGTTACGTAGTTTTTAAACTGGCCTGCGTGTTTCCGATCACTCTCCTTTCTCTTTTTCCCCATTTTCCTCTTTAGCCCTTGCTTATGTGAGGCAAATCATGTTCCTAGAAATTCCTTTTTAAGGAACCTGTCAAAAGCAAGATTCCCATTTCTTGTAAAATACATTTCTTTTGTCAATGTTTTAAGTTAAGGCCTATTTTTAGGATAAATTGGCTTTTTTGTGTTATTTTACATTAATTAGAAAAAACAACAGAATGGGAAAAAATCGAAAAAATAATTTAACCTTCAACAAATTCAGGGTTATCACAGATATTTACCATAAACACATAAAAGAAGCTGTACCCTCTCATCCTTCTTTGAAAGTACCAATATTTAAACAGAAACCTTAGACAACTGAGCTCTTTCAAAATATTTTAAGTTAGGGAATGCTTAAGTTTTCAAACTTGGAAAATTGAACCCTTACATATGTCAATGTTAAAACAAATGCATTTCCAATATTTTGAAAATAAAGTCAGTTGACCTATACCTTGTTCAGTATCTCCGTAGTGGCACCATATTCAAGGAGCTTTGTTGTAATCTCTACATTGCCTCTGTGGGCAGCATAGTGGAGAGCGCAGTTACCGTGGACATCGACAATATTGAGATCGGCGCCATGTTCTAGGAGGAGAGTGACGCACTGCAGTCTCTCACATTGCACTGCCTGTCAGTATTAGACCAAGAGATAGATCATTAAGTTCTGGGAGTTCAATAATAACCTTTTACAGATTTCACTTATTAGTAATATTCAAATGAGATAAATTCAATTTCATTCTATGGGTTTAAGTCAAATCCATCTCAAGCTGAAGTTTTTGGTTACTGTATACCTTTATCAGAGGTGTCCTCTCTTCAGCATCTCTGATGTTCAGATCACAGTTCTCGTCAATCAACATAGTGGCCACCCTGGCATAGCCTCTTACGCAAGCCAAATGCAGAGCACTCCTACGGAATTGAGAGAACCTTTTTAAAAAAATGTAGTACACTCACTCAAAACATGTAATTATTCATGTATTTGTAAGCATTAAGTTGCATGTATTTCTGTTTTCAGGACAAATCTTTAATTTTCTTGTGAACATAGAATAATATTTATTAGCACTCACTATGTAAGGAAAGAACAGCCTATTGGAATCCAAAGACTTTGGCCTTTGGATTCAGTTCAACTTCAGTTTGAGACACACTTTGGTTTAGCTTTTCAATTTCCTCATCAATAAAATGGAAATAAAAATAGTAAGGGCACCTCACAGGATACCATTGTGATGCTGAGTATTTTGAACAGTTCCAGGCAGAAATAATAGTTCAGTAATTGTTGGATATTATAGCTATTGCTATGACTGCTAAGAGAGATGACAGTTTGATTAAGTAAAATGATACAATCATATTTACTCTGCGGTATGTTTTAAAGATTAAAAATACAACTGTATTTCAATAATTCTAAGATGTTAACTTTTTTGGCATTATAACATGACTCAGGAATGCCACTTGTAATTCAGGATTATATCTATAATTGGAAGCATTTTTTAAAATTATGTTATTGAACATAAGATAATGGGGCATGGCACATTCCATGGTGGCTTACAGTAAGCTTTGACACACACAGGTCTCTAGCATTTGTTTTCAGATGATGGACATTTAAATAAATTTTAGTTTTTAAAAGTACTATGACAAAAAGAAGGCTGAAATAACAACAATGAATTTTCAAAAGAAAGCTGATTCTCAGTTTGATTTCAAAAATCTTTAAACCAAAGGAAATACAGGATTCAAATGCAAAGTTTGGCTCATTATTCAGTACTTCGATCAATCAACATATAAATGTGATATTTCCAATGATTAGTATTAGTAATGAAGACTGTTATAAAATTTCAAAGGGCACTTAAAGATCTTTTTAAATAATGTTTTAACTTTAGAAATCCTTTTTCTGCTAACTTTTATTCTCTTTAAAAGTAAAGGAATCTTTTTATCTGTGCATGACAGGAGGGAGAAAAAAAACTTCAGGTGAGATCAAGCCCTAATGCAACCATTTTAAACCTCTCCACTTCGTCAGGCTGATCAGGTGAACATGATGGTTTAGAATGCAATGGTCCCGAAAGGCAATAGTATATGTCTGCTACCCAAGTGGTTTCCAGCTTATGTTTGGAGAATCAATGGATTGAAAGAATGGAAAGGTAGTTCAATTAAAGAAAAAAAAAAAACTCATGAAGTAAAGCAATACTTTTGCAACATTATATTCATTTATATTTGCCATTTTTATTTTCTTAAGGGCACAAATAAAATGATTAATCTACAATATTTGTGTATATATATAATAAATATATATTATGAAAATATATGTACATAATAAAATGTGTACACAACAAAATATAAATGCACAGATATAGGTTTAAAAGATTAATTTTAAAGAGACTACAAGTTAGCAGAGAATACTAATTCAAATAAATTAACAAAAAGTGGGAAATTATTTTTCTTGTCAAGGTTCATATCCCATAATCCTTGGGAAAGGATTTTTTATTAATAATAAGCTCTACTAAAACTTGTACATGTTCACTGCAGAAATCACGAGGAAAAAAAGAAAAAAACTTAGTCTTATACCAATTTCTAATACTAACTGGTTTTATCTTACTTTTTACATATTTTCAGCTCATGCATTGCCATATTCCGTGTGTATATCAGCAATTTGACATTTTCCTCACTGTATATCTTAAAAGTTCACCTCCACATGTCAGCAGACCCCTGTATATATGCCACCTTCAATTGTCACATATTGTACTACCCTATGGACAGGCGCCTGCCACAACACCTGGCTATTTGTTTGTTGTAGTTATTTTTGTTTAACAGGCCCGTGATGGAACCTGCCAGCCCTGGTGTATGTGGATGGTGCCGTAGCCACTGCCCTACCTACAAGGAGCCATGAATTTACTTTGGTGATCTAAAAATCTAGCTAGTTTTTTTTCCAGCTAACAGACACCTCAGTTGTGGAAAATTCATTGCTTGCTAATAATATAAAATGTCACCGTTATCAAGTTCTAAATTCTCCTATATATTTGGTGTATCTGGATTTTATATTTTGTTCCATTCATTTGTATTTCTTTTCAAATGTGAGTCAACAACTTGTGAAAAGTAACAGCACCTTTTGATATCTAAATGGGCAAGTCTTTATTCACACAATTACAAACATTTCTTAATGTCATGATAACAACAAAAGACGGACACTATATACAACTCAAAAATTGAAAACATTTGGCGTTTTTATTTGGCTGATGTAAAATTAATAAACATGGAAAGAGCTCACATTTTCAGGAAAATGAGTCTTTCTATTCAAGCACATGCAATCATCTTACTACTTTAAAATTGCTTTCTAAGCCCCCTCGGTAGAGAACACATACCCACAGCTGCAGTTTGATATAAAATGGATATTGGATTTGATCTAAAGATGTGTTAGCTCAGAGGTCGATATATTGTAGGAATTATTTCTCTCACAGTGTACTTTTCTACGACATCTAGTACAATATGTTCTAAAATGTGTATATCAAAAATAAAATATACTTAATTTTCTTAGTTAAATTACTTTAAAATGATCAATACAGGCTGGGCGAAGTGGCTCACATCTGTAATCCTAGCTCTCTGGAGGCCGATGCGGGTGGATTGCCTGAGCTCACAGGTTCAAGACCAGCCTGAGCCAGAGTGAGACCTCATCTCTAAAAATAGCCAGGCGTTGTGGTGGGCGCCCACAGTCACAGCTACTCCGAAGGCAGAGGTAAGAGAATTGCTTGAGGTTGCTGGGGGAGCTGTGACGCCACAACATTCTACCCAGGGCAAAAAGTGATAATCCATCTCCAAAAAATAACAAACAAAAAAACCAAAAAAGGTCAATACAGGGCTCTATAAGGGGAGTCTAGAGTGGATGGAAACCAGATGAGGTTCAGCTTTTGCTCTGCTGCCCGTTGTAGTAGCCCAGGCATGGGACCTTTCCCAAGTTTCCCCGTCTCCGGTGCTAAGGAGCCCTGGCGACAGGACAGCTGACCCCAGGAGCCCATGAAAGAGGGCGTCTCCCCCTGCCCGTCCTCCCACCTCCAAACCCTCACCCCCACTCCCTTACCCCACCTCTCACCCCTCCACTGCACCCTCCCACCCCCATCCCTCCCAAACCCTGACTCCCCCTCCCACCCTGGCCACCTGGCTCCCTGTTCCTATTACCTCTTCTTCTTGTCATAAGAATTTAACTTGTTTCTCTTCAGGTTGATGAGCTCCCGCAAATCATAGAGGTCGCCCTCATAGGCAGCTCTGTGAAGACTCTTGAGGTCCGCATCATTGACATAATACCCCCTCGGGAAGAAGACTGGGTCATTATTCTGCTCCAAGTACTTGGGGACCAAAGGGGCCAAGACTGTGTTGCCCATCTCGTCCTGCAGCCAAAAGTTTCTTTTAAATAGAGCTCCTGGCTCCGTAGACACCTTTCCCCCCAATCCCTCGCCTCCTCTTTTCTCCCTCTGCGTACCCCTAGGCTGGTGCCCCAACTGGGTCTGGTGGCAACTCCAGGGAGCAAGCTCCACAATTCATCCCACAAACCGACCGTTACAGCCAAAGCCAGGTAACCACAGTGCGCGTGCAAACGAAGACCCACGCAGGCTTCACGAAGTTCTGTGTGGTGTTTGTGGGCACGTGCAGGGTACCGATACAGAGTTGGACCTTAGAGCTGCGGGTTGGGTGGGGTCCTCGCGCCCTGCCCACCAGGCCTGGCACACTTGCTGCACATAGAACGTGCAGGAGGGATCAAGGGAGTTCTGTACTCTCATTTCCAGAAGATATTTCTCGTGCTTGCTGCTGTTTGGACAGGGCCAGGGACTGTGGGGAACAACCCTGCAACTTGGAACCTGCTTGCGCCCCTACCAGGACGGAACCAGGCACCTGACACCTCAGTGGCAGTCAAGTCTACCCATCGGCATGGCAGCAGCGGGCACCAAACGCAGCTGCTCAGCCCCAATGCCCGGTGGCCACCTGCCCAGTGTCCAGCCAAGCTGACTCCACCCCCACCCCCAGCAAGGGCCCAGGAAAAGTGAGCCCCGGAGGCGGGGTTGGTAGGGCTCTTGGGAGGCATGCTGGACGCCAGTTCTTGGGCACTGGACACAGCGACCTCGCAGTTTGGCTGAGTGGCCAGTTCCACCCCTGCAGGAAGCCCCCAGTGCCGGGTCCACCACCCGGCTTGGTCCATGATGAGGGGCTGGGCCTCATCTGTGCTGCTGAAGACACTGCGAGATCTGGGGTTTCCGGCAGCCACTACAGGCTCCTGGTGTCTGGTTGCGGCCACTACTGTGGTGGCAGCGTGGGCTGGCAGCCTAGTCCCTGTCCATCTTGCCCGCCTGGCCCTAGGGCCCGCCTGACCTCGCAACCCGCGACCACCCCTCCTTGACCTGCAGCTGGAATGTGGGGCAGCAGCTCTGGACATTTGGCCAACATCAGGCATGCGGCTGAGTGGCTTCCCTACTCAGCGCCTCTGTTTAAGTCTAAGGTCCATCTGATCAATAAATCTGTCAACTAGGAAAAGAGATAGTTTGGTTTCTCTATCAGGAGAATAAGGGGATATTAGGTGAGAATTGTCAAAAAGCAACTTCACTTCTGATCTAAAAGTAGATCACCTTCTGAGTCCCCCAAATCATTAATTGTGTTTACCCTATTTCCTTTAATATTCTTTCATAGGCAATAGTTCTTTAATTTAAGCAAGAATATGGTGTTGAACAAAATCTTTAATGAAATTTTTAAATAATCTAGTCTTTTTAAAGACTAGAAAATGTTATAGCAAAAGAAGGACCTTCTCATTTAATGAAAAGTTAAAATGTTGAAGTATGTTTAATGCCTGAAATTAGAAACAAACTCTGGAGCAAAAAATTTTAGAGGATTTCCAATTAGTGTCATAGAGAGTCAGAAATGACTGGAGAAGTGAGCTGTGTAACAATATTTTATTTGCAAATACATAAGTTTCCTATTATTAGAAAGAACTCAGAAGGAAATTGGATTTACATAAGGACTAAAAGGATTTTCTTACATAGTTGTGAAAGTTCTTCTTCCCAGATATTCCTGTAGCCAACTTTAAACAAAATTTTAAAAAGTGTCAATTTAGGGTGCTGAGAGAAAATTCTTCTTTCTGACTTTTTCACCCTAATTTAACTGGATTTATAATTATGATTAAAACCACCAGATAGCCAAATTATGTAATATTGAAAGGTTTACACTGGAAAAACCATTAAGGTTTTTCATTTCCAATACTTCATAGTATAGGGGGAAAATTATAGCCTGGTCAATTAATAAACAGGTACTTTATAGTAGTTTAATTTGTCACTTTATTATCTTCATCCCCTCACAATCCACTGAAAGGCATTGATAAAATTAGAGCAATGATAATGACTTGAAACTCATCAAGATTTATTTTTGGTAGGTATTATTTTAAACACTTTGTTAAAGTGAAATTGCAAAATATGAACTTTAAACTTTGATTGGCTTTAAGTTATAATTTAGTGACAAGAAACCTTATCAAAGAGGACAGTTGATAGGGTAGATAGACATACTTGGAAAAATATAAATGATGTGTTGATTTTCAAGGTAAGGACTAGGGAATGTTTACATTTCTGTGAGCCAAAAAGAACAATGAAATATAGGTGAGATTGGAGCATAGCTAGGTCAAGCAAAGCCCTTACAGAGGTTTTCAATGCTAAATATGTTGCACTTGATTATTATGGCTATATAGCACTTCCCAAATATTTTCTGAAATTTAACAAGAAAAAAAATGACTTTTTAAAGGAAGATCATTGCTTGACTCTAACTCTTGTAAAGGTTAATCACAAAACTTGAAATGTTTTAACCACAAACTGCTGCTCAGCCACCTGTGGGGAGAATTGAGCAACACACAGTCCTCTGGGAAAGCCACTGGATGTCCAAAGGACATGGTTTGCAAAGGTCAAAATGTGTCTATTAAGCAGTCTGACGAGAGCCTTGGGCTCCCAGACTTTCAGGGATGAGGGCAAAGATATCAGGAAGATGGGGCCAGGTGTTCTTAGCAAGATAGAAGCTTTCAGCCCCCAACTTACACAGCTGTACCAGTTTTGTGATTTGTAATTCATACTCCAGAATGTCACCTATTGTTCAGGCAATATATAATTATATATATACATTTTTTTTCCATTAAAAAAATTTTTTTTCAACAATTTTCCCCTAGAATTTTCTTTTTCTTTCTTTCTTCTTTTTTCTTTTTTGAATTCTAATTTTTATTGTTTCTTCAATAGAAAAGTCCCCATTTTTTCCTGGTTTTTGTGCTCCTCCTTCTTCTCCTCATTTTTATCCACTTTTTATTTATAATATTTTGTTTTTCCATATGTAGTATTCTTATTTTTCCACTTTTACTTTCTTTAATAACATGCCTCCATTTTTTGCTACAGTTTTCTTATGTCTTTTATTTTTTATTTCCTTTACATTCCTGTTCTTTTATCTTTCTCCAAATAAAGATTTTTCTACTTTTCCTATCTATCCCACAGAAATTTATCAAATATCCTCTAAGATGTACCTCCCTTTTTTACATCTTACATAACTTTATTTTCAATTATCTATACACACGTCTTCTTATTCTTATTATTTTTTTTTGCACAGTTGTATGCTTTGTCAATATTTATTACACTTATGGTACAAATCCTCACTCTGAGGCCTAGACATCGGTACCACATCACTGGCTTGACTCAAGGAGCCCATGACTCCCTGGTACAGGGGTTCCTTCTAGCTTTGGCCTTTGGAAGGATGCTATTGGTAAGTCCCACAGTAACAAATTGCTGTTTTTCTTTTCCATTTTGTTTTTTCTTCTCCATTTGGTGGAAGTGGGATCTTGTGTCTGTTCAGGCTGATAAAAGCTCCTGACCTCCAGGGAACCCACACCAGAGGCTGGGAATTGTAGGTGTGGGTAAAAGGACCCTGCTGAATACCACTATTACTCTTGTATCTTTCGTTCTGTTCTTCTTTTTGTCAATCTTTCCTTTTATGTCCTCCTTTC
Source organism: Galagoides demidoff (assembly GCA_963574575.1). Taxonomy (NCBI): domain Eukaryota; kingdom Metazoa; phylum Chordata; class Mammalia; order Primates; family Galagidae; genus Galagoides; species Galagoides demidoff. The sequence continues at coordinate 4,023 of CAUYQV010158477.1, read as the reverse complement.
CTTTTTCTTTCCTTTTCCCCTATATTATCTTCCTTCTTTCTCTTCACTCTTCTCTTCAATTTGGTCCTATGCCAGAAGGACACTAGAGTACCTAAGGACAGAGACAAAGCAATTTAAAGAGGAGGAGGAAGTGAAAGGAAAAAGTAGAGTAAAGAAGCAGGCAAAAAGAAAACACATATGAGGAAGAATCAAAAGAAAAATCCTTGCAACATGAAAAGCCAGAACAGAGTAAACCCCCCTAAAGGTAACCTGAGGTTGGTACTTTATAGAGGATTCCACCTATAATGAATGTTAGAAATGACAGAAAGGAAATTTAAAATATGGATGATAAAAACAATGAAGGAAATTGCTAAGAAAGTGGATAAGAACCAAATGGATATCCAAAAACAGAAAGAAGGGATGAAAGATATGAAAAATATAGAAAGGATATAGTGGAGCTTAAGGAATTGAAGAAGTTAACCAGGACAGATAAAGATGCAATAGAGGTATTAACAACAGATTAGACCATGGAGAAGAAAGAATCTCAGAGCTAGAGGATAAAGGTCTTGAGCTAACACAGGCAGTTAAAGAGGTATACAAGAAGAGAGATAAAATAGAATATTTACTGAAAGAATTATGGGGCTTCATGAAGCATTCAAACATATGAATTATACATCTCCCGGAAGGGGAAGAATAATGCCCCAGACGAATGGAAGCCCTACTAGAGGATATCATAAATAAAAATTTTCCAAGTATCACCAAAGACTCTGACACACTCCTTTTAGAGGGACATCAATACCCAGGGCATTTCAACTCAAAACAGAGCTTCTCTAAGACATACTGTCATGAATCTCTCCAAAGTCAAGACAAAAATTCTGCAAGCTTCCAGGAGTAAGTGTCAATTGATCATGAGGGGCAGATCATCAGGGTGACTGTGGCCTTCACAACTGAAATTTTTCAAGCCAGAAGAGAATGGTTATTTACCTTTAAGCTTCTTAAAACACAACATTTTTCAGCCCAGAATTCTATATGCTGCTAAGCTAAGCTTTAAAATTAATGGAGAAATCAAAATTTTTACTGCTCTGCAAACATTGAGGAAGTTTGCCACAAGATCAGCTTTACACAAAATACTTCCACCTATTCTTCACACTGATCATCACAATAGACCACCAGCAAAGTAAAAACCCAGAAACTGAAAGACAAAATCCAACCTTCACAATGATGCAAAAGATAGAACTAAGCAACGGACTTTCACAAGATAAGATGAATAAAACTCCACCACACTTATCAATTCTCTCAATAAATGTCAATATGAATGCCACCCCTCCCCCCAAAGAGGCATAGGCTGGCTGATTGAAGAAAAAAGTGCAAGCCATCCATATTCTGTCTACAGGAAACACACTTAGTCTTGAAGAACAAAACAAGACTCAGTATGAAGGGATTAAAAACAATATTTCAGGCAAATGGAAATCACAAGACAGATGAGTTTGTGATTTTATTTTCAGATACAAGTGGTTTTAAGGCAATTAAAGTCAAAAGAGACAAAGATGGACACTTCATATTAGTCAGAGGAACAATACAACAAGAGGATATTTCAATTCTAAATATTTATACACCCAACTTAAATGCTCCCAGATTTATGAAATAGGCTTTAATTTGTCTGAGAAATACATCATCCTATAATACCATAGTAGATACACTCCTCTTACAGATACTATAAACAGAATAGTAAAAGATAGGAGGGATGTAAACATGACCTTATAACAACTGTGCTTAATAGACATATACAGAACACACCACCCCAAAGCTAAGTGATAAACATTCTTCTCATCAGCCTATGGAACATTCTCCAAAGTAGATGATATCTTATGACACACATCAAGTCTCAAAAAAATGAAAATATTTGAAATTATACCTGTGTCTTCTAAGACCACAAAGCAATAAAGGTGGAACTCAAATCAAACACAAATTCTCAACCTTTACACAAAGGCTGAATGAAAGTTAAGTCAATGAGGAGATAAAAGAGGAAATCATTAAATTCCTTAAACATAATAGCAATGAAGACACAAGCTACCAGAACCTGTGGAAAACTGTAAAAGCAGTCCTCAGAGGTACGTTTATGGCTTTAGGTGCCTACATATATAAAAAAAAAAGAGAGAGAGAGAGAGCACATCATCAGCCTAATAAATCATCTTAAAGAAATGGAAAATGGAGAGCAATCCAATACCAAACCTAGTAGAAGAAAAGAAATAACAAAAATTTAAACAGAAATAAATGAAATTTAAAACAAAAGAATCATTCTTAAAAGTAATGAAACAAAAGTTGGTTCTTCAAAAAGATAAAATAAATTAATAAACTGTTATCCTGATTAACTATAAATGAAAAAGTATAATCTTTAATAACCTAATCACAAATGAAAAGGGGGAATAACAAATGATACCACAGAGATACAAGTGATTATCTCTGACTTCTATAAGAACCTCAACCTCTACAGTCTGGACAGCAAATAAGATCAATAGAACGGAGGAAAGGAGGGAATAAGAATTTCAAATTATTCAAAAGATGTCTCAAGAATTAAACAATTTGAAAGATAAAAATGAACAAAGACTTTGACACATTGAGGCAAGAGGTAGCAGCCATCAAATATCTGAAAAATATGGTAGAATCCTTCACTAACAGATGGAGCAGGCAGAAGAAAAGATCTCTGACATGGAAGACAAAGCTTTTGAAGCACTCAAAGAGGAAGAGAAATGGGGAGGAAAAACAGATCTTTCTCTCAGAGAGGTCTGGGATAATTCGAAGAAAACTAATATTTGCCTGACAGGAATCCCTGAATGGGAACAAAGTTGCTTCACAAAACACAGAGGCTCTTCTTCATGAAATCATGCAAGAGAACTTTCCAGATATGCCAAGAGATTCTGAAATTTGATAGCAGTTTCAGAACCCCAGCATGACTCAACCTCAATAAGACATCCCCCAGGCACACCATAATTAACTTCACTAAAGTTAATATGAAAGAGAAAATTCTAAAGGCACCCAGATGTAAGAAAACCATAACCTATAAGGGGAGGAATATTACAATGACTGCAGATCTCTCTGCTGAAACCTTTCAGGCTAGAAGATGGTGGTCATTGACTTTTAATCTCTTAAAACAAAAAAAACCTTTCAACCCAGGATCCTGTATCCAGCTAAACTGACTTTCATCTATGATGGAGAAATTAAAATCTTTTATGACATTCACATGTTGAAGAAATTTGCCATAACTAAACCAGCTCTCCAGGAAATTCTCAGACCTATCCTACATAATGACTGGTACAATCCTCCACCACAAAAATAAATTTGCTCAGAAATTTTTGATCAAATTCCAAAATCCACATTGGTGAAAGGATTAAAAATTTCCACTGGCCTTTCAAAAAACTTGATACTCAAAATTTTAACAGGCTTATCAATATTCTCAATCAATGTGAATGGCTTAAATTGTGCTCTATAGAGGCAAAGATTGACCAATTAGATTCAGAATCTCAGGCTGTAAATCTCATCTTACCTTAAAAGATAAAGATAGACTCAGGGTGAAGGGATCTTCATCTATATTCCAGGCAAATAGAAAGCAAAAAAAAGCAGGTGTTGCAATTTTATTCACAGATACAATAGGCTTTAAACCAACAAAAGTAAGGAAGGACAAGGATGGTCACTTTATATTTGTTAAGGGGTAATAATCAATATGATGAGATTTTAATTATTAATATTTATGCACCCAACTAAAATGCACCTCAATTTATAAGATAGTCTAACTGGCATGAGCAACTTGATTTCTTCCATCACAATCATAGTCAGAGACTTCAACACTCCTTCGTCTGTCTTGGATAGATCCTCCAATAAGAAGCTTAGCAAAGAAATTTTAGATTTAAATGTAACCATCTAACATTTGGATTTAACAGACATCTACAGAACATTTCATCCTAACAAAACTGAATACACATTTTTCTCATCAGCCCACAGAACATAGTCCAAAGTAGATCACATCTTAGGTCACAAGTCTAACTT
>CAUYQV010158476.1:0-18112 GCA_963574575.1 Galagoides demidoff | reverse complement strand
TATGTGGCTGGCGCCTTAACCACTTGAGCCACAGGCGCCGAGCCCCATTAGGCATTCTTATACTTCAGGTAAGATATCTAAAGGGAAATGTTGTTACTCACTTTATAAAGATTAAGAAAACTATTCATGAGATAGTTCCATCCTTTGAAACTATTAAGACACATTATTTATCTCTAATATCCAAATTTATTTATATAAGGGTAAGATGGTTTGGGGGACAGCCGCATATTGGCAGAAATATATTAGAACATGTTATGATTTATTCTCTGTGTTGACATGTTCAAGGATTAAAAATGGGGCCAGGAAACCAGAAGACTTGTCGTATACCACGTGGTGGACAAGCTGTAGCTAACACAGTGGGGTACATTTCCATGGCTCTCTTAGTCACCCATTCACAGTTTACTTACAAAACAGTGTAGGTCAAATTGACATAGCTAGAGTAAAAGAAAGAACTAGTGAAATGGGGTTTCCAGAACTAAAATCCATGTCGTGTTATGTTTTGTGTATGTACATTTGCATGCATTTTTGGCTTATCAATCAAATATGATGACATCGTCTTCTGCTTTGAACAATCCCTGTAAGCCTCATCCATGCTAAAAATTTGTCAGTACACATTACACATCCCTATTTATTTCCAAACTTAACATTCTTTTAAGGTCATCATTTCACAGACTTTTATAAGCTCAAACCTTAGGGCATCCAATAATTCCCATAGTGGTCACAGAGCAGATGGCAAGCATCTGGTCTCACTTACCTCGAGGTGTAAGTCATTAACAGGACACCCAGCTCACGCACTGCTTAAGGGTTGCAGGTTAAGTACATTCCAATGAGTCCTGTCCATTCCTCGGTTCTACTGTGTTAGAAGATCATATTATTTTTGAGTCTTGTTTGCTTACACAACAGGAAATTAGTGAGCAGAATTTGGCTGAATTTAACGTGAAAGTGTTTTCTTTGCAGCAGTAGAAGCGAAGCTGATGCTCTAATTATGACAATTACCCATTTGAAGGAGAACTGGGAAAGGCAGTAAAAATAAAAAACTATAGGATAGGACATGAAGATAATAATGCGTGTAATGCCTACTGACAATGGGGATGATGACGATATAGCTTACTGAAGTTTCAGAAGGGTTATAAACCAAACACTCAGGAATTATATGGAGCTATTTCAAGTTTCTTTTATCCATTTTTAAAAATGTTTTAATTGACACTTTGTACATATTCAGGGAGTAAAATCTGACATTTTGTTACATGTCCATTGGTGGCATGGTGGTCCAATCAGGGTAGTTACCAAATCCATCACCTCATGTACTTATCATCTCTTTATGGTAAGACCATTGCTGTCCTGGGTAGTTTGTATGTACAGTACCATACTATTAACCAGTCACCTACTCTGCAGTAGAACACTAGGAGATATTCCTCTTGTTCATTGTAACTTAGTACCTGCTAACCAACCTCTCTCCCCTGTCTCTGGTAAGCACTGTTCTGCTCTCTGTTTCTATGATACCAACTTTTTTTTTTTTTATTGTTTCAGGTTCATTGAGGGCACAAAGTATTAGATTATACTGTTTGCATTTGTTAGGTAAAGCCCCTCTTATTGTTGGTCCCACCCCCAACAGGTGTGCCATATACCATGACCCCCAACCTCCCTCCTGCCTTCCCTCTCTACACTTCTTTGTTCCCCTGCCCCCCACCTTGAATTGATTTAAGTTTTTCCACTTATATGGGTATATATTAGATCGTCTACTGCCTTCATATTAGAATTGACTGCATTGAATTCTTGCTTCTCCATTCTTGTGCAGCTTTACTACTGTGTTTCCCTGAAAATAAGACCTACCCAAAAAATAAGCCCTAGCAGGATCTCTATGCATTTGTTAAATATAAGCCCTACCCCAATAATAAGAGCTAGTGATGGGCATGGCTATGTAGCATATCTGCATAGCCATGCCATGCATTTCAGTGCAGAGTGGTAAAGAAGACTGGAATGCCTTTTATGTGCCACAGCTCCTTTCTCCAAGCTGTTCACACTGGCACGGGTGCACAGGTGGTAACCATGGTGGCAGGCATCCTATTGCACATGTGCAAACTGTTAGGGGAAAGGAGTTCATGCATCACTAGCACCAACCCCACCAAGAGGTTGGCTCCCCCTGTCAGGCTCCAGAAGAAGATGACTTAACTGTATTTGAATAAATGTAGATTGTTATATTACACTTAATAAAAATAAGACATCCCCTGAAAATAAGCCCTTGTGTGTCCTCTTGAGAAAAAAACAAATATAAGACAGTGTCTTATTTGGGGCGAAACACAGTAAGAAGAATGAGTTCCAACTCTCTTCAGGTTAACACCAAAGATGAACATCTCCATCTTTTTTAATGGCTGAATAGTATTCCATGATATACCCAGACTACAGCTTGTAAATCCATTCCTAGGTTGGTGGGCATTTAGGTTGTTTCCACATTCTGGTGATTGTAAATTGAGCTGAAATAAATAGCCTAGTATAAATGTCCTTATGATAAAATGATTTTTTTTTTCCTTCTGGGTAGATGCCCAGTAATAGGAATGCAGGATTAAATGAGAGGTCTAATTGGAGTTCTTTGAAGATTCTCCATATTTCCTTCCAAAAAGGTTGTATTAGTCTGCAGTGCCATATGATATCAACTTTTGTCTCCTATAGTCACTGTGCTGGGATTTCAAGAGAAAGAGGATAATGTCACCCTCCGGGGAATTGGTTTGCTGCCCAAAATCTTCTGGTTGATTCCTAGACTCAGTGTATCTCTTCAGACTCCATTCAGATTCTCACATCCATGCATATTCATGTATGACAGTGAATAGATGCCCCGATTCAAAGGGGTTCATGAGCCCATGATATCAAGAACTACATAGAAATTCAGAGCTAAACAGAAAATCATTTAATATTTTTAGAATAACAGGCTTTCAGGTTGGATTTAGTTCTAGTTCAGATGCTTCTTTGCTATTAACTCAAGCACATTATGTTAACCACCTGAGGCCTCAGTTTTCACCTCTGAAAAATGAGGATAATTAGGGTATATAACATGTAATATTGTTAGGCTTAAGTGAAGTTAAAATTCTTAGGACAGTTCTTGACCTACACCAGGTTGTTAAGTGATAATGTTGATTATTGACTATTATGACAGGAGGGAAAGAAGACAGTGAAGCTGGAAAGGATAATGGTAGTAGAATTAGATTTCAGAGGCAATTCTAAAATCCTTCCCCAAATAGAGAGATGAGTGAGAGCAATACCATTCCCTGGTACAGAAATATTACCCCAAAACTCCATTTTCTCCTCCCTATAATCCTATAAGAAAGTATATATTACTTAAAATACTTGTGCACCAGTGCCTGGTGTCCACCTTTCAAAGCAATTTAGGAACTCTTTTTCTGGAATGGCCATCAGAGCTGTTGTCATAAGTGGTCTGACAATTTAAGTTTGCAAACTCATCCTACAAAAAGTGCCACATACCTCCCTGCTCACTTCTGACGTGCTCCCCGTGGCCATCTGGTGACCACAGTGATATTCAGCACTGAGGAATGTAGCACTTTTTCTAGGATGAGTTTATGAACTTAATTTTCTGACCTCATATATTCTACACGTAAATCTTGTACTTTACGTACCTAGTCCCCAGGTGTCACAGAGGGAACACCAGGGTTCATGGTTCATGGAGTTCATGTAGCTGTCATTTCCAGAGAACCATAATATAATAGCTCTCTGGTCCCCATTCTCTATATCCATTAAGAGGGTGAAAAGTCGATGTCTAGTTTCAAATTATTAATATTAAAGCTTAAAAATTACTTTTGTTTTTATTTTATTTTATTTTATTTTTTTGAGATGGAGCCTCAAGCTATCCCCCTGGGTAGAGTGCCATGGCATCACAGCTCACAGCAGCCTCCAACTCCTGGGCTCAAGTGAGTCTCCTGCCTCAGCCTCCCAAGTAGCTGGAACCACAGGTGCCCGCCACAACGCCTGGCCATTTTTTGATTGCAGCCATCACTGTTGTTTGGCGGGCCCCGGCTGGGGATTCGAATCCGCCACCTTAGGTGTATGTGGCTGGCGCCTTAGCCAATTGAGCCATAGGCACCGAGCCTACTTTTGTTTTTATATATGTTCTTATCTATCCAAAGTGATGCATCAGAATAGGATTGAATATGAATTCTTCCTAGAATGGTATTTCTATGTAGTAAGTTGGGAGTTGTATTGGCCTCTGAACGAACAATAATAATAACCAACAAAAGAGCGTACAAGCCAGAGAGGCATTGATGTAGTTAAAGATTCTATGAACTGGTGCTAATCGTAATATCATCCCATAGCATCCTAGTTCACAAGTAGGGATGTACTTGTCTACTGGAAAGTCAGCATCTTCATTAATAATTAGTCATATCATCATCATCCTCACTTTGTCAAGTCTCTCTGCTCAAAATGGTTTTGAACATTAAGGATGAAAATACTTTATATTGTGTCTTTCCATATTATGAGTAAAGAACCTGGTCTAAAGCAGAAACTTAATAAAAATTTCTCATGGAGGTAATCTAAAAATCTTCTGTCTTCCCAATTCACCAGGATTCACTTCTGGTTCCAGTTGACATTTGCGTCTTTTCCATTTTCTCTCACTATCCAACATGAGAAATTGCATATTTTGATTCCCATAGAATCATTCTGATATAAAGCAAGCCTATCTTTTCTTCTCTGCAATCAAAGTAAATATTAATGACCCTCCCATGAAATGTGCAGCTGGGCTCTACTGTAGTGAATTCTGACATTCTGTGATCTCAGATACTGCTGGTGTGTCAATAAAACAAAACCTGTATTGGAGGAAAACTAAAATTATACTTAAGACCAAAAATAATGATAACATAGCTTATCTAAAAAGACTTGTATCTATTTATGCTCTTGGTGGGCTATTGTTAGTTAAGAGAGCTAATTTCTTGTCTCTGAAGGAAATTGCATATTTGTTCTGTTCAGCTGAGAATGCCCTGTGTGTGTGATGGTGGTAGCTCTTTACTCCTACCCGTGACACTCCACTCCCCTGTTCTCATGAGTTAAATAAAGAGGACTGGGAAAGCCAAGAGGGGAAATACACCCCTGGAAAAGACAGCTGCTGAACTTTTGTAAAATGCTAGCAGACATACGGTATATATTTCAGGTTTGCTCCCAACTGTAACTTCCCTCCTTCCTTGCCTTCCTCTTTGCTGATTGCTCTGTCAACCCCTCCCCAGTGTGCAATGCCTGGCCTAACAATCTACTCTCTCAAACAACCCTTTCCTCCAGTGTTTAACTTCACTACATAATGCCTACAGAAAATGTCTGTTTTCCTCTTTTGTTTGACTATCCTTCATAATCATCATCCTTTCTTTGTCCATATAAATCATTCCCCTCTCTCTGCTCAAGTTGGTGTACTGTGTGATAAAGACAAGGACTGTATCTGTGTGACCTCCTGGCGCCTAAAATAACGATCTCAAAATGACTTGAAGAGAAACCCAAAAAAGTAATGATGCATAGAAGGCAGAGGAAAAAAAATCTGAAGAATGGCTTCAAATCTAAGTCTCTATCTACCTCATATTTCTTTGGGGGAATTTCAGGCCTCCAAATTTTAGTGACCATGGGACACTTCTTGAGTGTCCTGTGTGCTTTTAAAACTTAGCATCATCTTTTCCTTCAAAAATCTTCGTTTCCTGTAACTCCCGTGTTTCTGTCAATGAAACTCCCAACTAGCCAGTGACCCAGCCAGAGATTTGGATATCCTTCTTGACTCTTCCAAACAATCACCAAGAAGTTTCAAATTTAATGTTTAAATGTTTCTTAAAATTCTCAAAAACCTTCCCTGGCGAATATTCAGGCAATTATTATTTTTTCCCTGGATTATTAACAAAAGACTCTCACCTGGGCTCCTGAATCTGAGTGTTGGTCTTTCTGTTGACTTGATATACTGTAGCTAGAATCCTCTTTCTAAAGCGCAAAGCATGCTGTTTCCCTTCCTAAAATTCTGGCTCTGCTGGCCCTACATAACCTGGGACTTACGTGTCTCTGACCTGTTCTCACACTCTCTCATACCAGTAGCCGTCCAATCAGGCAGGCCTGTCTTTAGTTCCTCAAACACCCAGCACCCTGTTCTCAGCCTCCGGGTCCCTGTGTTTACCTTTGCAGATACACTCTCCATAAATGGCTCCTGACTCTCTTCCAAGAGTTCCTCTTACTCTCCAGATGTGACCGAGGTGTTGCTCTTGATGCTCCCATCACCTCTGGTACATCCATCCAATTAGATTACTTTCATACTGCATTTTAACACTCTACTTACCTTTTTTTGCCTCCAGTAGGTCAGTGAGAAGAGGGATTGACTGTGTGTATATAGCCTTTTAAAGCCAATGTGCATTAAACTCATACCATGAGCTGGCTGTCTAACATTCTCTAAAACCTTATGACACAGTTATTATTTTTAATCTTGTTTTGCAGAGAGAAACCTGAGTCATGGAAAGATTAATTATCTTACTCAATATTACACAGCAAATAAGTTGCTGAGTTTCCAACTGAAGCAATCTGGCTTCAGTGGCCGTAGCCTTTACAGCTAAGTTTAGCTGCCCTTATTCTTCATTTTTTATATTTCCTGTGCCTAGCCCAGTGCCAGACATTTAATAGACACTCACAACAGATTTGTTGAATTAAAGTCACTATAGATGGCTCTGTGCCTGTAGCACAGTGGTTACAGTGCCAGCCACTACACCGAGGATGGCAGGTTCAAACCCAACTCAGCCCAGGCCAGCTAAACAACAATGACAACTGCAACAAAAAATAGCCAGGCCTTGTGGCAGGCACCCGTAGTCCCAGCTACTTGGGAGGCTGAGACAAGAGAATTGCTTACACCAAAAAGTTGGAGGTTGCTGTGAGCTGTGATGCCATGGCACTCTACCGAGGGCAACATAGTGAGACTCTGTCTCAAAAAATAAAAAATAATAATAAAAATAAAAAGTCAGTGTAGATTTCCATCAAGTCTTGGAGTTACAAGAACCCAACAAGAGAAGAATGGCATCGTGGAAGTAAGGGCATGTCCGATTATAACCCATAAGTGTGTGCATTCCCATGTGTCAATAACATAACACCAGGAAGAGCAAGTTGGCAATTACATGAGTAGGTAAATTGGCAGGTGTTAGTACAATTGGTCAGGACTTGGTCCTGATGGTACAAGGTCTTGATGGTAAAAGTGCTGATCACTTTTGTAGTAGTTGGTCTGTGCAGGTATTTACCTTCCTTTTAACCTATAAGTAAACCACCTTGAAAATTCATGTCAATGCTACACTAGACATGGGGGCAACACAAGCTTTGAAATAATGGGACTGGGCCCAGGGGACACCCCTGAGCTATCCTGATGCTCATCACGGAGGTAGAGGTCGGAAACACACATGCACACAAGTGACTTGTCATGCACACAGTGACAAGGCCACCCAGGCAGGAGCATTTGCCTGCTCTGATAAGGGGATTTTGTGTAGAACTAAAGAAAAGAAACATTTCACTAAACCAAACATTTCAGTATAATCACAAAGCAGGCACGATTCTAAGTGAGTAGATTGTACATGATCAAGTGGAGAAGTTGTCGTGTTCTATAGCACTGTAGTATGACACAGTTAGCCATAATATGCTATATCTTATAGTTTCAAATACCTGAAGGAGAATACTGTAGGTTAAAAATACAAAAGAATGATAAATGTTCAAGATGCTTTTAACCCTGGTCTGATCACTATATATTTTATGCATCAAAACATCACCATGTACGCCATACGTATGTACAATTATGTTGATTTTTTACAAAGAAACAAAAAACTTGCAAAAAGTAAATTGAAAGACAAAAGCAGTGAATAAAATAAATCTCCAAAGTCTTCTCCTTTTGAGGACCACTCACAGCCAAGGCAGCAAGGATCACTGAGCAAATTTTAGTGGTTATAGAAAAGTATGATGTCTAGAATTCTTTTCCTTTTAACAGCTGGGAAGCAATTTACTTGCAAAGATTGGATTTAACGCAGTGACTCACAGTGATATGTCCTTTTTCCTACAAATAATACTTATAATTAATTGTGTTCTTTGTGATGCTTCTTTTTAGAGTGTCCATTAAACTACTGCAGAAATGGCGGGACTTGTATGGTGGAGAAAAATGGTCCTGTATGTCGGTAAGGAGTATTGTCTGTTTTTTTTTTAACAGTTTTTGTAGCTGGCTTACTGAGCTTGAGGGTGTTATAATAGAACATCAATCAGAGCATGATTATTACAGTAAAATAGCAGATAATGACACAATTGACATTTACCTGTGAATAAGAGAAAGGAAGATGTGACTATTTTTTTTAAAATCAATTATTTAATATGATTTTAAATGTTTTTTTCCACATTTTGTGTGATGTAGCATACACAGTTTTAATAATACTCATTAATCCTTGTTTTTAACATTTGCATCAGGTGTTTAAAAGTTTTTATTTGGATCTTTTCTTCTATTTCATCTATTTCAGATGAATTTTGTGTCTGTATTTTCTTTCTTTTTATTTCAATTTCCGTACTTCTCTTTTTAGATAACAAAGGATGAAATTAATTTATAAATACAGCCATTTTCTGGCTTATGCAATGGATGTTTCTGAATAAAGTTAGGACACAGATAAGGAATACATTTACATACCCAAAGCAAGAATAAACAAAAACAGGCCTCCTGATTCCTTTGGGGAATTATTTATATTGCATATCAAAGATTGCTTGACTTTTTCTCTCACCCTTCAGGGAATTGTGCAAAACAGTTTCATAAACTCCAAAGGAAATGATGCATATTCCATTATAGTTTTGTTTATGACTTTTTATTTATTAATCTAGCAGACCAAGGGATGTATCACTTTGCTTATTAGAAAACTGATTGAAGACTGATACTCAAGCTGTAACAAAATACAAAGAAATATCTTCAGAACAGTCATTAATACTCTTTTAAAATCCTTATTTCCTTGTGAGTCCACGCACCCAGTCTAGAAAAAGTAATTTATTCCTTACAAAACAAAAACCTCAACCAATGACTCGGTACCTGTGGCTCAAGTGGCTAAGGCGCCAGCCACATACACCTAAGGTGGCAGGTTCAAATCTAGCCTGGGCCTGCCAAACAACAATGACGGCTGCAACCAAAAAATGGCCAGGCGTTGTGGCGGGCGCCTGTGGTCCCAGCTACTTGAGAGGCTGAGGCAGGAGACTCACTGGAGCCCAGAAGTTGGAGGTTGCTGTGAGCTATGATGCCATGGCACTCTACCCAGGGGGACAGCTTGAGGCTCTGTCTCAAAAAAACAAAAACAAACAACAAAAAAAAAAAAACCTCAACCAATTAAATTAATAACAAAAATACTATTAAATTAGTTTTAATATAATATGGGGTTTAGGCCTATACTGAACAGTAAATGTGTATGACCCACAGAAAGAAAGCTAAAAAACTCAAATGAAGGACACTCAAAGAAGAGCTGAATAAATAGCTAAAAAAAAAAAAAAAAATACACAAACCACTTTCTAGAATTAGCAGTCAATATCCAACATGGTACAAATGACAGCCAATTAGTTGGTTGATTAAATCCAATTAATAGTCTGGATTTGTTGGATTTTTAAATAGACCAATGGGTTTTAATGTTCAGCTGGAAAAATGAATGTAAATCTTAAACCCAAAATTAAAGACTAGTAGTTATTGTACTTGATAGTAAAGCTTGCTGTGAGATCATTGCAATGAATATTGTAGACCTGGAATAGAATAAAAGTCTACACTTACCTTAATGTGGTTATATAAAATTATTATAAAATAAGTGACATTTCAAGTTCATGAGAATGGGTGTTAGGACAATTGATTAACCATTAATTTAAAAAATAAATTATTATTGGGCAGTGCCTGTGGCTCAAGGAGTAGGGCACGGGCCTCATATATTGGAGGTGGCAAGTTCAAACCTGGCCCCCGGCCAAAAAAAAAAGAACCAAAAAATAAATTATTATTGGGTAGCGCCTATGGCTCAAAGGAGTGCGGCACTGGCCCCATATGCCAGAGGTGGCAGGTTCAAACCTAGTCCCGGCCAAAAACTGCAAAAATAAATAAATAAATAAAATTATTGTCAACATTTTGCACAGGAATTAATTCCAGAATTATTAAAGTTATAAATAAGGAAAATTATCAAAATTATTAGAGAAAATATAATGCAAGGGAACATTTTAAATTTTGAAAATTTGAAGATCTTTTCTGAACTTCCTAGCAGCCATAAAAGAAAAAATAAAGAGATTTGAAAATCTGATCCTGTGAATATTTTTTAAACAAAATTAAAACTTCAGTATGGAGAAAGACACCATAAATAAAATTTAAAAAAACAATAATAAGCTAGGAGAAAATGTATAGTATATACTCCAGGTAAAGGTTATCTATAGTATATATGATGTTCCCTCAAAGCAATGGAAGTTATGTCATAGATTACTAGGCAAAGATTATTTATGGAAAAAAAGAAAATAAATGGTGAACACATCTGAAACAAAATTCAACCTCATTAATAAATAAGGCCAAAATAAACCATTGAAATCCTATATTTAACCTATCAAAGTGACAAGAAAAATATCTATTAGTGATATCCGATCTTTGTGAGACTGTAGAAACATTGACCCTTTTATAAATAGCTTGTAGAAAATACCGTTGTTTTATTGTTGTTTTTTTTTTTTAAAGAAAACTAAATATTAGCCAGACATTGTGGCAGGAGCCTGCAGTCCCAGCTACTTGGGAGGCTGAGGCAAGGAATTACTTGAGCCCAAGAGTTGGAGGTTGCTGTGAGCTGTGATGCCATAGCACTCTACAGAGACTCTGTCTCCAAAAAAAAGAAAGAAAAGAAAACTAAATAAACACCACAGAAGAAAAGACAACATTTGGGAAAAACAGGAATCTTGCTAACCCATTAACAAGAAATACAGAAATGTGCTGATTTTCATTCTGGTATTTGACAATAGCACTCCATTGAAAACAAACTTGTGTTCAAAATAGGGTTATGAAGTATGAGCTAACTTGTTTTTTAATGGAAGATATAAATCCTGACATAGAAAAATGCCTATGTTTTTAGGTGAAAACGCCAATTCTGCAAATCAATTCAAGTTGGGGGGCAGGGGAACAAGGGAGCGGTGAGAGAGGAGGAAGGGGGATGGGTGCGCTCCCACTTAATGGACACAGTGTTGCGATGTCTGACACACCTCTTGGGGGTGGGACTCAATTATAACAGGGACTTTAACAACTGCAAACCTAATTCTTTGTACCCTCAATTAACCTGAAACTATAAAAAGAAAAAGATGTTGAATGAAAAACCAGAGAATATTAAGTAAAGCATGGGCTTCAATTATGCATGATGTATCAGTATTGGTTCATTAGTGGTAATAAATGTACCACACTAATGTAAGAAGTTAGTAATGTGGAAACTGGATCTAGGCTATAAGGAAACTTCCTGGACTGTCTCTGTACTTTTTCTATAAATCTAAAACTATTCTAAAATAAACGTTTTAATTTTTTAAAAAAAATGTACATTCAAAAAAATGCAAATTCCAAAATAATATGCATATTAAGATCCTACTCTGAGGGGGAGAAAGTTTACATAAAAAGAAAAAAAAAAAAAACCTGGCAGGATACACACATCTGACTGTTAGAGTCGTCAGTAAGTTCTGCAGAAGACGGAATCTGGGGCAAGGGAGACTTCATTTTCAAGTTTCTGTACTTTTCTTTGACCAGATACTGCTTTTGTGACTTAGAAAAGCACTTTTTAAAACAAAATTTTTGAAAGCAGTTCTAATATTTTTTAAATCATATCCCATGCAGTAAAAGACGGAGCCAGATGGCTGCTTTGAGCAAAGCGCCCCTCTGTTTTTTTGTCTGTTGTCAGAAATCATTACACACTTTGTGCTTCCTGCAGACCATACAAGCAAGACGGACCAGGAATGCGATTGAAGGTGAAGCTAGTAAATACTCTCCCCAAGCTCCCAAAGCCGCCTTTTCTGCCTCACTCCACTCCCAAAGCTGGCCCGTGCTCCAATCCCATGTGCCAACAGGGTCATGAAAATGAAAAGCCCAGTAACACCTCATTTTCCTTCTCTACCCCTTTCCCAGCAAGCGAGCCTAGTGGAATATTTGTACACTTAGCTGTTACATGGTTTTTAGGCTCTGGGTGACAGCCATAAGCCTTTGCAGCTGAAACCTGCATAGCTTTGACAATCTGATGTAAGTTCCTCCTGGGTGACCTGTTGACCCACCCAGGGAGGGAAGGCATTCTCGGAGGAAGGACATGGCCCAGATTCCGTTCACTGCTCACTGCTGACAGGGATTTGTGATCCAGATATTTTCCAAGGTCTCTGCTATGACTTGACTGTTAAGTAGACATTTCTGTCCTCCGAGAAGAAGAGTGGTGGGTTATTTCTAGGGCAGTATCTAATGCCAAAGGACTTGCTTTCAAAGAGAGAACAAGAGATAACTTGTCTATCGTCTGAGAATCAGGGGCTTCCAAAGGCTCACTCCTTCACCCATCCTAAAATAGCTGCATACGAAAATGGTTCATCTTAACACAGTTTTTACTTGAAGAGTTTTCCTAGTAGGTGCATGAGCCACAGTTTAATAGTTGATGGAAATGATACCGATTCTCTGCTTGCTGGGCCTGATATGTGTGTGTATGTGGCCAGAGCATTTTATTGAATGACAGCAAGAGACACAGCCCAGTAGAGGCGCTCAGAGACCTGAGCTTCTAAGAATGCTGACCAAAAAAGTCAGTCCTCGGACTGAATTTCACAATTTCCCAAAGCAGGCCTCCCTCGTGGCGCTGGAACGGTGGGCCGTCCGGCTCTGCCCTCATCCTACACAGCCTTTCTTCCTGCTCAGCCAGCATGAGTTGAACTCTGTCAGGGGAGAATCTTTTGTGCTGTTGCTAGGTGGCTGATCTCTGCCTTACAGAAGCAGGATCTAGCAAATGAGGTAGAACTTTTTGAACTTATCCCTCTTCCGAGTGAAATGTTGACAGATCTAAGTAGTTCAATGCATTTTAATTTTGAAACCCCCCGTGGGACTTTTCTTATCCTCTGAAAGCACTGGTTTATGTTTGCCATTGCCCTAATCTGCTGTCTGTGACTCGGCGGTATAAGGAATCCCTTTGTATTCTTCAGAGAAAGCCTCATTTTCTTTCTTTCCACCGGGAGGAAGAAGAAGATAATGAAAATGGTTTATGTCCCCAAGTTTAAGATTAAATTCTGTCTGACAATTCATGATTGGAGGGTAGAGTTTTTACATATGTTGATATGAACACGCACTTTGGTATTGAATTTGAAAAATGCCTCTCTTTTGAATGTGTTGTTTAGAAATCCAGAATGAAAGCGTATAAAGTTACTTTATAGCAAGTCTTTTCTGTATAGCGCCACCACCGTCTAACAATTTTTGAGGATAGATGTGCATGCTTTACGAATATACAGGGCAGAGAACACACCCTGTAGATGGAGAATTCTAACTTTGGTATAAGAACATTATCTAGGAATTACATCTTTCACGTTGTAGATAAGAACAAAACAACACTTTGTCAGAGGGTCAGAACAAGGGTGTGTTTCATTGGAATAAAGACTCCACTAATGAGAAATAAGGCTTTACATATATTACCCTGGAAATTATAAATGATATTATAGGAATTTTCTCCATAGCAGTGTAAATGATAATTTATTGATTTTGCTATTTTTGCAGATTTTACAGTGCTAGGGGAATGCAAGTCGTACACATGAAAAGGAATAGGTTATTAAGTGGCATATATTATTTTTATAATATGGAGTTCACTAAGATAAATTGCCCTAGTGAACAAATATATTTTCATGTTGACAAGTATTTGCCTATTTTTTTTTAATGGCAAAATATTATAATATATAAAACTTAGTTATTCCCTGAATATCAAGTATAAGAAACATTGAGACGTGCAAAGGAAGGAAGATGGAACTTGGAATGAGACACTCAGCCTCAGCCACGCTGAGTTAATTTATAGGGGTATCAGTCTGAGATGCAGCAGAGAGAGGATTCACCCAGACAGGTCCAGGAACAGAACTTGCATGAAGTGGCTTCTTATTTTAGCACATGGGCAAGGTGAAAAGAACAAGGGGCGCTGAGGCTCCAAGAGGCTGTCCACAGCAGAAAGCCTAAATTGGAGGGACAAGGGTCGATCTTGAAGGAGCAGTTCCCACTGCAAGTTGACACAGGCAAAGGAGCTTCGTAGGAAGGTCCGTGGGTGCTAATGCCGCCGTGGAGAAGCTGGAGGAAGCAGACAGGACATGTCCCAGAGTTTCTCTCCTTCCACTCCCCAGACTCCAGCTCTTGTTTTCTACTGGCCAAACCCAGCTCAAAGCCAGCCCACAGGGCCACAAGAGCAGGAAGGAGGCCAAAGGGTCCTTTATCCCAGGGCCCAGGGTGGGCCCAGCTCAGTGATGTTGGTGAATCCCCCTGTTTTTTTGCAGTTTTTGGCCAGGGCTGGCTTTGAACCAGCCACCTCCAGCTTATGGGGCCGGTGCCATACTCCTTTGAGCCACAGGCACCGCCCTGTTGGTGAATCTTTTAATTGATACCTTAGTGTGTGAATCAATTAGAAAGACTATCTAGTTACTAATAATATAAGAAATCTTGGCTTGGCGCCTGTGGCTCAATCGGCTAAGGTGCCAGCCACGTACACCCAAGGTGGCGGGTTCGAATCCTCAGCCCCAGCCTGCCAAACAACAATGATGGCTGCAACCAAAAAATGGCCGGGCGTTGTGGCGGGTGCCTGTGGTCCCAGCTACTTGGGAGGCAGGAGACTCGCTTGAGCCCAGGAATTGGAGGTTGCTATGAGCTGTGATGCCATGGCACTCTACCCAGGGGGATAGCTTGAGGCTCTGTCTCAAAAAAAAAAAAAAAAAAGAAAGAAATCTTGCTTTAAAACCTAAAGAATAATTACTTCTCTTATACAAATTCTAGTGGTAAGTGATGACTGGCATTGTTTCCCTGGTTCAAGGGTGTCGGAAACAATTCTGTGAGTCTCCTGACTTTACATCTCTGTTCCCAGAACTATATCAACTATATCATATTCCCTTTCTAGACAATTAAAAAAAATTATGTATATATATGGCAGAAGAAAAAAAGGTTTACCCAGTGGCCCCACCCAATAATTTCCACCTATATTTCATTTTCCTAAGAAACATATTGTGACAAGATATTAAGTAGATGTTTAGATAAAGGTATAAAGATAAATAACAGATTATCAAGGTTATGACACTGTGATTTGTAGATCCTCCTGCTATCTGGGGGCCATAAAAAGTATTGAGAGGAATTTTGGGGCAGTGAACTTGTGAAGATTTCTTGGCCATACGATGAGTTACACTGCACAAAAAATCACAGTGGAATTGACTTCAAGGGGACCCTCTCCGAGAGCACCGATGTGTTTCCCATGGTGGTGGAAGCCCTCAGGATGGTATCTGTCAAGGGTACAAGGTATCTAAAGATAGTTGCTATGGCTGTTGGCCCATAGCGGAAGAGCAGAGTGGGACAGAGTAGTGGGGAAGATTGGAAAATAACTTTATGCCTTCCCTTCCAAGTGGGTCAAAGGTATACAAATCTTAGAGACCCAAAGTTCTAACCATATTAATATTGTCAACCCGGTGGTTTAAAAAAAAAAATCCCCCAAAATGGCTCTGTCAGAAGTTGTGGAGACCCCAAAATAAAGGTAACTCCAATAGAGCCATCTGAAAAATCCAGATTCTTGGGGCTGCAAGGGTGTGGAGGTTGTTTTGTTTTGTTTTAAGCCTGAACTGCCCAGTATTTCCAGCCAGTCTCTCAGCCCAGATATTTCCTGGTGAAATAAAAAGAATAAATTAACTGAAAAATAAGTTTAAATAAATATGCTTAAAATTATCAAAAACTTAAGGGAAGAAATGGGGTTCATAAAAAGCAAAAGAAGTTAAAAGTGAAATAGCCGCTGATTCAATAAAAATGAGGCATGAAAACTAGGCAAGGAAATTTAAAATAAAATCCAATTCAAGTTAAAAAGAGCTGAAGAGAGAAGTAATAAATTGGAAAGTATTATTAAGGAATTCACTCAGAATATAAGAAATACAAAAAATAGTAAAATCTATAAAACAACAGTTATGATATATGTGACATATGAAGAGACTGAAGAGGCTACCGTTAGGATTTCTAGAAATCTACATTAGAATATCAAAAAAATGCGAAGAGGGAATAAAATAGCTGAGAATATTTCTTATCTGAGTAAAATCATGACCTCAAGACTAATACACAAAATGCCAGACACACCCACATCGAAAACGTATAGCAAAGCAAAAACAAACAAAACACTAAAAATTCACACCTTGATGTATCACAGTAAACTTTATGGGAAAAAAGATATTAAACATTCACAGAAAAATAAGCAAAGTGACTATGACTTTTTGTTGTTGTTGTTGTTTGCTTTTGTTTTCTCTTATTTTTGGAGATAGGCTCTCTCTCTGTCACCCAGGGCTAGAATACAGTGGCACCATCATAGCTCACGATAGCCTCAAACTCCTGGGCCCAAGCCGTCCTCCTGCCTCAGCCTCTTCATTAACAAGGATTACAGATGTGCACCACCATGCCTGGCTAATTTTTCTATTTTTTGTAGAGATGGGGTCACGCTTAGGCTAGTCTCAAACTCTTGGCCTCCAACGTCCTACCTTAGCCTCCCACTGTGCTAGGATTACAGGCATGAACCACTGCACCTGGTCTCCTATGAATTTTTAACTAAATTAACTGTAACATTCTCTTCAGGAATATACATATCAAAAGACAACAGAGAGAATATTGAGAAAGAAAAGCTGTCACACTAGAGTGTCCTATATCAACGATTTCTTTTTGTTTTTATAAACATCTATTACAGGCAAAACAAAACTTACCCATATTATAGATAACTGTTCACATTTGTATATTACCATTTTAAGTAGCTTGAGATAAAGTCTACAATGTCTCACAACACGTTAGACAACATTCAAGTTACTGGGTAACAGCAATAGCAACATTAACAGAAACCATACAGCGGAAGCTTTAAGTGTTTCCTCATCTGGTTTATAACTCAACAACAGCTTCCTTTTTATGAGTGGCAAAGCAAACTGAGATAAGATGATGAAGTAAGACGGGATCATTTGTGGGATGAAAGCCAATGCATATTTCTTTCCAGAACTGTCTTTAAGTTGAAAATGTAACTTTGAGGTTCATAGCCATTTTTGCAGCACATGTTTGGAATACCATTAATACATTAAAATTACCTTTTAGGAGTTTTTAATCACAAAAAATGTACATATTCATTACCTTGACAAGAAACCGGGGGTGGGAGGAGAATGGGGGAAGGGTTTGCAGGGCTGGAAGCGATACCCAGGTATAAACACTATAAAAATGCTACAATTAGTGCTGTACACCTACAAATGTTTCTCTCCCTTACCTGACTTCTGTGTTATTCTATTTATGCGTGTTTTCAAAGACATGCACTGCCAGACCCCAAACTAGGAAAGAACCTGGATTAGATAGCACAGCTGAAAATCAGCAGTGCCAGTGGTAGTTCAGATGTCTTTCCTTCTGCTTTTCACTCGGTACTTGCCATATGCTTTTACTTTGGTGAGCAGAGGGCGACGTGTGGCTGTGTGGATGTGTCTGTCTGTTAGTCTATTAAAGGCTACAAACCAGAGTTGCTTGAAAATGCTGAAACTTCCCAAATGGGCTTAACTTTTTATGTTGTACAGGGCTCAGGGTTAGCACAGTACATCCATGCCTTTGCTGTGGGAGTTCTCCTTAGATCCATGTGCTATAAATATAGGAAATAGATATTGGTTTCTTTTTCCAACTTAATAGGTTTATTTTATTTTTTTACTCTTTTTGTTAATTAAATCATAGCTGTGTACATTAATGCAGTTATGGGGTACAGTGTGCTGGTTTTATATACAACCTGAAATACTTTCATCAAACTGGTTAACATAACCTTCATGGCATCCTCTTAGACAATAGGTTTATTAAAGCATGAAACAGAAAACTATTTCTAATAAGGTATGAGAGTGAAATAAGGACTCTGTCAGCCAGAGATTA